>JAVVLW010004834.1:0-50000 GCA_034401795.1 Chaetoderma sp. LZ-2023a
CCAATGAAAATTCTAATATCTCCCTTGGGGTCAAGGTCATTCACGGGTAAAGCTTTCCAGTTTTCATGCTTGGCATAGGTTACTTGCCTTTCATCATGCAACTTCACAGATCATGTTATTTTATCACTTTATTTTATCCTTATGGTCAAGGTGACCTTTTAGTTTAAACCTATGGGCATTTCCAGCATGGATCATTGAGCTGTGACTACACATAGAGTTTGTATTATATCATCATCAGCCATGTTCAATGGCCTTAGAAGAGGCCTTATACTATTTTTTCATGACCAGACATCGCAGATTTAGTTACTTCAGTAAATGTTTTCTAGTTATTCTTATTCTTCTCCCAAAAGTTTAGGAGCTATCTCCTCCTACAGTTTTCATCCGATCAACGCAAAACTTGGTCAACCTCAAGGGCCCATACCACAACCGATGGCTATTACTTTTATTTTGGATCCACCCAATAGTTTTCGAGCTACCCACCTTTGAGTGGGCAAAATGTCCCATAGAAAATGTATGAGGAATGTCAAAATTGATCCTTGAAGTGATACTACAGCTAGAGTTTTCAATGGATCACTGCTTTACTTTCTGAGGACGTTACCACTTGCTATTTGTTTCTGAATTATTTTTTTTCAAAATGGCCGCCAGACCTTTGACCCCAGAATGCATGCGAGAATGTCCCATAGGAAATGTGTGGGGATTTCAAATGAAGGTATGAAGTGCTACTACACCTAGTTTTGATTGGATCACTCCCATACTTGGGTAGGATGCTGCCACTGATGATTATTTTTGGGAAAGAAATGGCCGCCATGAAAAAATTTGGGTAAAAAATACCAGTGTTTTTTGGGGCTTTTTTCGGAAATTTTTTTGGGGAAAAATGATGAACCCCTAAAGGCTTTTGGGGTCAAAATGAGCAAAAAAAAAATTGTTGCCAGAAATGAACTCGCGGTCCAATTTTTTAATTTTTTTTTCAAAATGGCTGCCAAAATTACTTTTGCTCCAATCGACTTGAAATTTGATGAACTTCTAGCTCTCATATTGACTTGATTTGGTATCAAATTTAAGGTTAATCCGACCAACAGTTCTCGAGAAAATCAGCATCTGGGTGCCACATATCCCCATAGTAAACCTATGGGAGGAATATTGGAACAGTCTTAGCTCCTATAGTTTTGTTCCGATTCTCTTCAAACCTGGCCAGACTCTAGAACATTGAGGGATCTAAAAAAATTTCCAATGAGAATTTTAATATCTCCCTTGGGGTCAAGGTCATTCATTGGTAAAGCTTTCCAGCTTTCATGTGTGACATAAGTTACCTGCCTTTCATCATGAAACTTCAAAGATCATGTTCGAAGACACTACTTATTTCATCTCTTTATTAGAAGAGGCCTTACACTATTTCTTCATGGCCATACATCGCAGATTTACAGTTACTTCAGTAAATGTTCTCTAGTTATTATTATTATTATTATTATTTTTATTATTATTATTATTATTATTATTATTATACCCAATATCAACAGTCTGCCATAGCCATGACTCTGGAAAAGATGATCTTTCCACAAGATATTCCTCACTTTCCATTTCCACGGTAAAATCAAGGTCATACCCAACATTGTCAGCGTCACTGCGTCCCAATGACGAAGCTGAAATCAATAAATCATCAACAAGAATAGTGAGTAGCGGGTCACCAGATGACTGCCAGTGCCCATGGCATCATCACCATTATTATACATCTGCGATAACTAAACAAGAAGCCCATATATATGGACATCTTTCCTGCTCTGTAACATAATTAAGGGACTTCTATGGTAATTTATATTTTGAATAAATAGCTCAAAACCAGAGGCTAACTTGGTGCAACATAAGTATTTGAATGAAAAACATGAATAAATGTCCCAAGGACCATAATGCTGACCTTCCTAGACTTAACCCTTTCAATCTCTGAAAAAGTAAATTTATGATGCATACTGTATAGGCTGTTGAACATTTCGGAACTAATATGACTGGAATCTGTTGCTGCCTGTGTTAGGATATATCAAACCCTGAACTTCTTGAATCTCAAATTCCATAAACCTATACAGGTAAGCTGTTGAATATTCGACATGGTGATGTTGCTGCCACAGAATTGTTACTATGTAGTAGACATACAATTTGTACACATGAAGGACTGTTAAGAGTTCCTGACTTTGATACGCCATTCATGACATATTTTAATTGTGATGTCAGACTAGCTTTCCTGTATTTGACTATGTTGTCATATACTTGACTGACAGATTGGATTTCACTATTAAACAGTTAACCGTGACCTGTATTTACTGTGACAATGGACCTTTCCATTTTTAGCTATGTCCCGCCCATCACTAGCTAAGCTCCACCCACACCTCGCCGTGTTTGGATTGATCGATCCCCGAATGCCCTAGCTATTAATTTCCTGAAAACTATACAGGGAAGCTGTTGCATATTTGTAACTAATTAGACTGGGTGCTGTTGCTGCCATAGGCAGCAACAGCGCCCAGTCAAATTAGTTTCAAAATATTCAACAGAATATTTATTAAATAGTAAAAGCAAACAATTTGAACAACAGCCCATAGACCGTCATCAAATATGCGTTCGTGACGTACTTATCGACGTCATTCATTATGATGTCATTGTAGACACCACACAGTTCATTATGACGTCATATGATGGGTGGGTACTCTGGAAAGGTGAATTCAAACAGCTAATCCTGACTTGCGCTTACCCAATCGAGCCCTAATGCAGCATTTGAAGAAAGCATTGCGACAACGCTTGGTGACATTTTTCAGAGCAAAAGTCTCAGGACCACAGTTTTTCTCTGTGCTTAGTGTTATACCATCTTTACAACAAGCCAATGTGTGATTAGTGAACCCTATAAGAAAGAATAATAAGTAAAGAGGAACTGTTTACTGATGACCAGCTAGCACAAAAAGTCAAAGGGAATATTTTCAAGGTTCTCCTAGAATGGATTAATATACTTTTAGCTATGCTCCACCCATCTCTAGCTAAGCTCCACCCTTGCTTTGCATCTGTCGCGATCAATTTAGATATTTTGAATTAAGAAAATTTCTCAAATTTCTTTTTCACAAGTGAGATGACATACTTAACTCCCTAACACTCTTGATATACTAGTATAACGGCTTTAAATTCAATAATATTCAGAATTATAAAAAGTTAGGTGCCCCTACTGGGCAGGTGGAATGTACACAGTCATGAACATGTCAGCCCCCATCTATGCGCATGCTGGTACTTCCATTACTAAATATTGGCTGACATAGAAGCAACTATTCAGATAACCAAAGGACCAGACCTCCATGGGGTGGAGAGACTGGATTCCTGTTAGGGAGGTAAGTATGTCATCTTACCCGTGAAAAAGAAATTTGATAAATTTTCTTATTTCACATCATGAGAACATACTTATCTCCCTAACACTCTTGATAGAAGCCAAAATTTGAAGGTAAATTTGGCGGGAGGGAGGCAAGGTCCTAAAACAAGTTCTCCCTCGAAGAGACTAGCTCTTTGAATTTTCAAGAGATTTAAAACATCTGAAATTGTGTCTTAAAAACACAACCAGGATAGAATTTTGCATCAGATAATTGACCGATGAAGAGCGATTGATCTAAAGGCAAATGTGCTCCACCCCCTCCTCTTTCTGAGGAAGGTTAGGGGAAAAAACCGCTACTCTAAATGACTAGCACATTATCTAATACTTGAAATAAGTATTACTAGACATTGGAAAAAGAATTGCTTAATTTCAAAAAACTCTCTGAAAGAACTACAATTAAGAGACATTAACCATCACCATATTAAACAAGCATTCTTTAATTATTACTTTGCAATAATGTCCCCTACCTGGTGATATAAATCTTTAGAGATTGACAGTCAAAAATTTCATTAAAAATTGTCAGACGCAGCTGAAACTCGAACTTGATCTGTAACGTATCACAACATAGCAATAAACCAAGTTTCAGTTATATATGGTGACGGAGAAGTAAAGTCTTGAAAGCTGATGTTTGTATTTCATAAGTCGAAAGGGGACATAACTCCATCAAAATATGATGCAAAGGCCTGAAACTCGAACTTGGTCTGTAACTTCGCATAACAAAGCAATGCGCGATGTGCGATGCACTGATTTTCGCTTAAATATCTTGAGAGTGCGAAAAAAGTGCGGAAAGCTAATATTTTTCCTCGAAAGCAGGCATAACTCCATTTACGCATACCCCTGGAACTCGAACTTGGTCTGTAACTTCTCATAACAAAGCAATGTAGCAATTCTCAGTAGAATATCGTGAAAGACTGCGAAAAAGTGCGGGAAACCAATATTCTTCGTATTTCATAAGAGGAAAGGGGCACATGAAAAATTAACGAAAATGTCTGAAACTCGAACTTGCTCTGTAACCCATTAGATTAAAAGCGATGTACTGATTTTTCCTTAAATATCTTGAAGCAGTGGGAAATTTTTTTCATATTTCCTACATCAAAAGGGGGCATAACTCCATAAAAAATTTACGCATACGCCTGAAACTCGAACTTGCTCTGTAAATTCTCATAACAAAGCAATGTAGCAATTCTCAGTATGATATCTTGAAAAATTCGAAAGGGGGCATAACTCCATGAAAAATTGACGAAGATGTCTGAAACTCGAACTTGCTCTGTAACTCCTTATACTAAAGCGATGCACTGATTTTTGCTTAAATGTCTTGAAGGAGTGTGAAAAAAGTGCGGAAGGCTGATATTTTTCGTACTTCTTAAGTCAAAAGGGGGCATAACTCCATAAAAGATTTACGCATACGCCTGAAACTCGAACCTGGTCTGTAACTTCTCATAACAAAGCAATATACCAATTCTCAGTTGAATACCTTGAAGGACTGCGAAAAAAGGTGCGGAAAACCAACTGCAACAGATGGACGGACGGACAGACAGGGTGCAAACCTATAGTCCCCCCCCCCCCCCCCCGTTTACCGGGAGAGGACTAATAATAACATGACACAACCAACAAGACAAAAAAAGAAATGGTCACATATACTGACCTCTGATGTCTTGAGCGCGGAAATCACCTCTTTCCCCATACGGATGAAGAGAATGTAACCGGAAAATAGTAGGTATCCCCTACTAACAAATGTGATATTTGTAAATAGCAGAGGAAAACTAAATACAAATAAAAACCTCTGCATTATTTTCTGAGGACTGAGACGGTGAGTGGGTTGGAAGTGTCATGGAGATAATGGTCAGTAAAACTCGATTCACAGTGCCACCGAGCTACTGACATAATGTCCTCAACAGAAACACCATTAAATAATGCCGTGGAAGTTATGACACCATGGACAGTATGAGCTTTGGCTCTATCTACTTGTTTTCCAGTGGCTGTCTTATGACAGAATTGAATGCATTCTACTATCCATCTGGAAATAGTGTCTCTTGATGCCCTACCATGAGGTTCAATATATGACAACCAAAGGGAGCATGGGTCTGTCCACCAAAACCGAGTCCTTTTGTACTTATTTAAGGCATGGACAGGACACCATGCTTTAGCACCAGGATCATATCTGGCTAAGGCAGGTACAATTATAGGTTGACCTGGATATTTTAAAGATTGATTCTTAGCCAAGAAATTCAATCTCAGTAGAAGCTTATGGCCTTCACCTGTAACTATATAACAGTCAGCCTCAGCAGACAAGGCATGAATTTCACTTCTGCGTCTGGTTGAGTCAATAATTTTATAGAAATAGCACTAAGTGGTTCAAAAGGTTTATCACTCAAAACTTGAAGAACCCGAGAAAGACTCCATGACGGTATCTGTGGAGGATTTC
This sequence comes from Chaetoderma sp. LZ-2023a, assembly GCA_034401795.1. Taxonomy (NCBI): domain Eukaryota; kingdom Metazoa; phylum Mollusca; class Caudofoveata; order Chaetodermatida; family Chaetodermatidae; genus Chaetoderma; species Chaetoderma sp. LZ-2023a. The sequence continues at coordinate 5,823 of JAVVLW010004834.1, forward strand.
TCGGTCTAAGATTGCCCATACCTTTGATAAGAGTATTTAGAATACATACTTCTTTAAGAAGCTTGATTGCGCTTGTTTGTCCTGACACGAACTTGTGTGCAAGTTTGAGTCTGGATACCAATACACAGTTTGCGTCTTCCTTTTATACTCTCCAGATGCGGCTGACTACACGAAGGGGTGTGACCGGATTTGATTTTGTAGCCGGATTAGACATTTTGTAACCGGATTTGTGGCTTGTGTAGCTGGTTGATCAAGTTATGTAGTCGGGATGAGGTTATCCCATAGCCGGATTGGCTTGGTGTGTAGCCAGTAGAGGTAGCTACTGTAGCCGGATTGGGTTGAAACTTGAAAGGTGAAGCCGGATTTGGTTTGTGGTGTAGCCGGTAGAGGTAGCTACTGTTGCCGGATTGGTTAGATTTTTGAAGGGTGTAGCCGGATTTGTTTTGTGATGTAGCCGGTAGCAGCCACAATGTGCAGCTGTGACTAGAAACTATTTGGATTTATAGTTTTCTGTTTAGGGGGCCATTGGCGGGTGGCCGTTTATGTCTGTTAGGGCTATCTTTATAAATTTGGTTTAAATTTATAATAATCGTGGTCATAATCTAAAGGAGAGGTGTAATTGGAGTAGAATTGGCAAGTGAATGCTGGTTAAGGTATTCGTTCCAGTGAGATCCTGACTCATAGCGTTTTGTACCGAGTTTGGTTATACTCATCAGAGGAGACATAATATATAAGTGATATATCTTATCATCCATACTTTTGGATGGTTAATTTAGTCAAGAGAAGGTGGAAAAAGTTATTCTCTTACCCTTTGTCCAGTTCATTTAGGATGCAGAGCAAGTTATCTGCAGACAGGGCGTCCTCTTCTTGGTTATCCTCTTCTGTGGGAATTAGATAATCATTTTCTTCGTTGTCATAAGATAAGGGGAGGAAGGGGTCTTCCTGGTCTGCTAGAAAGTCTTCTTCTAGTGTTGGTCCTGAGACCCCACTGTCAGGACTGTTGAAACCTGGATCAAAGACCTCAGGTGGTGTGGCGCCGCTGATTAGATCCGAATTCGGTGTGTCTCTACAACTTGAGAGTGGTGAAGAATAGTTGGGCGGGTTTTCTAATTCCAAGATATGGATAGGTAGAATATCCTCATCTACGATGTGATCTGGGGTTGATGGTGACCCTACTGGAGACGGAGGCGGTCCTGGTGAGCGGTGCGGGCTTTGACTACAGGCTGAATCAATGGCCGCTTGGTTGATGATTCTGTCTATAATGTTGGTTGTGAGGATCAGTTCTCCTGCGTTTGGGAAGATTTTATGTTTGTAGCCCAGGTGTCTCCGACAATCTTCCGTCCTGCTGTAATGGTGGTTACATGCTTCGCAGAACCAAAAATTATTTTCTCATGAATAGTTCTAATGTGACGTCGACGAGAAGTCCTGTGGGCAAATGAGGCCATGCAGAGTGGACAGATGAATATGTCCATTGCTTGCTAGTGACTAAATTGAGTATGTGTGTGGAGACATTGGTGTAGCGCAACGTCATATGTGCCTGTGATGTGATTTCAGTGTGACATCATGTTATGGCATCATAAGCGTGACCAAGAGTAGGGAGTCTTGGTAACCAAATAATCAATTGTAAGTTTTACTACCAAAGGTAGATGATGGTTACCAATCAGCGTGATTGATGCCGATTGGATCATACAATGTAGTTTATGGATCCAGAATTTTTCACGGTCCTTGCGGAAAGCGGTGGCTTCCATGCTCTCGGGATCGTGACGTAACACTTTAATGATTCTGTGATTGATATATTTTCAAGACAACATTTTATGCCAATTTTAGGATTAATTATGATGGAATAAACGATCTTTATTAAAGGGTACGCAATATTTAGGCGGTTCAATTTAATAATTTCACTTCCGCGATGATGTTATGACGCATACATTAAACATAGTCGCAAGGTGGCAAAGATTGTGTTCAATTTTTTGTGGTATCTTAGAAGTTCAGAAATGGTTCAAAATGCAGAGGAAAAAAATAAAGTTTTATACTTGTATATAGTGCGTACTAACTTTTTAGAACATGTAAATTGAGCAAGAATGTGCAGAGTTCCTATGGGTTTATATGGTATAGGCTTCCACACCTTCTGGTGTGGGGCCCTAATAATTTAACGATCGAGAATAATTTCTACCTCAAGAAATATCTCAAATCTACCTTTTAATTGCTCTTTAATGCGATCGATCATATCAATGTATATTTGAAGGCCAAGAGAAGACTATTTTTGAAAATGTTTCACTTGAATGACTGGCTCGAGCACCTATCTAGGCATGCCAGTGATACATTTTTAAAAGTAGTATTCCTTTGGCCTGCAAATGGACATTTCTTAACACCATTGCAGCTTTCAACATTGATATACATTTGTTATCATATCATTTCAATCCAGGCTGATTAATAAAGTCATCGCGATTATTCTTAAATAACTGATCATGATCACTCAAAGCAATATTCGCCCAAGCCTAACTGACACAGCAGTCACATGAATTTTTGGAAATTTCAAATACAATCTTTGCTTTATTCATGAAATCAAATAACAGCTGTTCTCATGTAGTGCCAGTATAGTAATCTTACGTCTCTTTGTCATGACAGCCCGCTTCTGTCTGTCATGTGGTCTAGGGCATTCCATCGCATTTCGCTTGGGAATCTGAACGTTTGTGTTTGACATCACTGTCAGCCCGGCATCCTGATACATAAACATAAATAAGGGAAATACCGCATATCAGAAAACATCACACATTATATATATTGTGTAATTACTAGGGGTGTGCATTTGGACCAATACCATTATGCGTGTATACGTCCGTTTTAACGAACGTGTATACGTGTACCGTAATTTTGTGTCTATATAGCGCAGTTTTTTGCTCATTTTGCTCCAGGCCAGCATAAACTTTTATCACATTTTTGGGGTCAGAATTTTGGGTCAGAACGGCCAGGGAAACCGCTATTTCCTCTTGCCGTATTGCAATAACCAATATTCTGGGCTAAATTGTCTGTAATAATTGCATTCTATGTCATATTTGTAAATCTTACGTGTATCATTATTAAACGATGAAATAAAAATCAAACTGACAAGGCATTGTACATGCATTGTCGTAAACCAACATAAAATGACTCAAAACAACGTAAGAAATAATTAAATGAGGTTAGATCACTTGGACAACCAAATTAAAGCTCTTTTGTGATTAGGCATTCCACTGAATTTTATCTGGACTGGAAGGAGACCTCCCAAATAAAAACAGATTTTGCACATCGCAAATGCCAATATCGCAAATTAATAATAAATATATACAGAAGATGTTTTTAAAACAATTTGAGCAATAAATTCACTATTACATAGTCAGTAAATGTATCCGGCAGTATATTTACTGGTGAGATTTTTGTTAACTTGGGCGATTTCGTCCCAGCTGACTTGGTTACATTACATTTTAACAAGTATTAATGAGCTACAGGACAAGTTTATGTCATCACTCTCGTAGCTACTCGAAGCACCCCTCCTATTTATGTGGAAGTCTCTAACCGGGTACTACTATTAGCGTCTTCATTACTTGGGTAACAACCTAAACTCGTCATATGGCGGAAGCTAATACATCATGTGATTTCTATTTTTTCTCGACACCATTTTATGTCAAACTTTGGATTAATTTTGATGAAATAAAAAATGTTTATTAATATTTAGGCCGTCCAAATTAATAATTTCACTCCCGCGTTGATGGATATAAGGTATACATTAAGCATAGGTGTAAGATGGTAAGAATTTCTAGCGTCAAAAATTGAAAATGCGTACTAATTTCGTGTTATTTTTTGTGTAATTTTTTAACAATTTTTTCTTGCAATATACCTACTGGTAATAGAAGTTGTCACCCTTTCTCAAAGGTTTGGATTTAAAGAATTTACAGCCCTTGTCCTATTAGAAGCCGTGGTTACTAATAAGCATTTTATGGTACCAATTTTCGTTTGTCGGAAGAATGTTTTGCAATTTTTCTAAACTACGACTGTGTGTTATATACCTGTATAAGGCTTTTTCAGCTCATATTTTGTCAAATTTTGCCCTGCATGTTATCTATTAGTGTGCAATATAGACACAAAATTATGGTATACGTATTTGTCATTCTGGTGCAAAAATGTAGTAATAATATGATATCTATTTATTTTAGCCTGTTATTAAGTGTAGAGGGGGGAATATGGTGGGGTTGGACACTAAAATACTGATTTATTAACCCAACAACGTCTCAGAGCGCTCAAAGTGCTACTCATTTTGATGAATACAAAACATATAAATTGTTGCTCCGTTAATGTCTATTTCAAATCCAGAGAAGACTATATTCTAAAATTATCACTGGAATTTACAAAGAGATTTTTGAAGTCATTCAAATGGATATTTCTCAAGACCACTGTAGATGATGTTTCTAGGGAGGACTTTAACATTAAAACGAAAATGAAAATCCTAATTTTTGCTTGATCATGGTTCATTTACATGCCAAGAGAAGACTATTTTTTAAAAGATTACCACTGAAATGATTGGCTACATAGGTTACCGAGCCACTCATTCCGGTGGTAAATTGAAAAAAATAATCTTATCTTTAGCTGCAAATGTAAATGAATAGACCATTTCAGATGCCACTTTGGCCGGCCTGACCATAATATGGATAAGTTGACAAAAATTCCTATTTGTCCCTTGTCCTGGACAGATAAACACCGAGCAACAGTGAGTCACCCTTTGATGGTCAAGATTGCTAAGAAAAATCAAAATCTGCCATTACTGAATGTGGCAAGACAAGTTTTTGAAAATTTACCACTGGAATGACTGGCTCGCTCGGGATTGCTGTGATAATTTACAGAAAATAGTCTTCCCTCGACATGCAAATCGACTTTCAATAATGACATATTCCTGAAGACTACTATTAGAGGTCGTTAGGCCATTAATGAGTTGATCAAAGGCTGGCGGTGAGCAGCCCTCTGCGAGCTTAGGTAAGTACCACACGCCACAGCATTCATAGTGATAATCTTTGTTGATAAGATCATGTTTGAACAGTAATTCACACCTGTGTTCTGACAAGGGGTGTTGGTTATTCAAAAAAATACTCCAGCGCTGACGTCAATGCTAGGCGCAGATAATTAGTTAACTCTGTTACCTCTCTCAAAGTTGTCAAAGAATACACATTTAACATTTTTGTAACCGTGTACACGTCATCTGAATGTGTACATGTGTCCAGCCCTAGTAATTACACAAATTTTCATTCATTAACCCTTTAACACGCATAATAGGCCAAAATGGCTTTTGCAATAGTCTTGATAAATGCCCATTTGCAGACAAAGAGAAGACTATTTAAAAAAAATCTATCACTGGAATGACTGGCTCGATAACCGAGCCACTCATTCAATAGGTAAATTTTCAACAAATATTCTCTTCATCTGCAAATAGACATTTTCTATGAGAAAATTTAAATTTTCTTGAACAAATTTGAGGGATAAAGGGTTAATTGACTGCTGCAAGACACCAGACAATAAACTCAATGAGCAATATCTCTGGAGCTGCTGAATATTTTGAAAACAATTTGACTGAAAGTTGTTGGTGGGTTAAAGACTTACATATCAATGTGACAGCATGTTCAATACCATGGACATCTATTGAAGTTCATAGCTAGTGAATATGAGGTTCCTAGTTTATTCTATGATGAAATAGTTCTTTAAAGTTCTAGCGTCCCATTAAATATAGAGATATGAGATGGCTGCTGATTTCTGTTAAATTTAGTGTAATAACAATGTACTGGGCGTGCCCGCCTATGATGGGCATGTTGGTCCAGGTAAAGGGTGTTCCCTAACCCAATAGATTGATGCCTATAGGCTCCATCGTGTGGAGCTGGTGTTTCCAATGGCATTCCTTTTGTCTCCTCCATGGTGTGGAGTTTTCATCATTGGGGTCTGATGAGAGAACCTGTGTGATTCTGAACTGCATGTCTGTTCGTGAGCATTCAGGTTTGTTGAAATGCCTGGCAACTGGGGTGTCGTATCTCTTACCTTTGTGCAGATTTGAAATAGATCTTAAGTGTTCTTGAATGCGTATCTTAAAGGTGCGCAGGGATTCTCCCACATATTGTTTGTTGCATTTGCTACATGTTAGTAGGTAGACAATGTTTCTTGTCTGATAGTTGCCTATGATGTTGGCACAAAAACGCCCACTCCCAGCCTTCTGTTGAATTTATCCAGCATGCTATTCTACCCAGCATGCAACGCTACCCAGCATGCAATTTCCTGACTCCATAATCGTTGTAACTATTGGACGCCATATTCGTTTAGTCTATTGTCTGTATAGGGCAGGATTTCTCAAACAAAACCAACCCGCCTGCACGTGCAAACAGTCATTTCTCCTCCAGCTCTGGAAGCGTAAGCATGCATGCAGGGTGTATTCACGGCAGTACATTCGACGGCATGCATTTCAATACTGTTCAGCTCAACGGTGTCAATTTCCACAAGAAAATTGGAGAAAGCTTTTATATATAATTATTTTGACAATAATTTGCATGAAAATTATTGCTATCAATGACAGCAACAACATTCAGCAAAATTGTTGTCAAAATAATTATTAGGTAATGCGATTACTACCTGGTACAGATTTGATACTAATTTTAATGAAAATTGAAACATTTTCAAACATAGTCTTCTTTTGGCCTGCGAATGGACATTCAATGTGCAAATATTTTGATTTTCTTGAGGAAATTTTACCATTAAACACCCTCGTCGAAGTTGGAGCCAAATCAGATCAGCAGTTTTGAAAATACGCTGAAACACTTACCTCAAACACCATGTTTGTATCCTTCCCGCCACCATTTCCACATCCAAGGTCAAATTTATCCATTGTATGGAAAAACTGAAATATAACAATTATGCACTCTGGCTTAATTTATTATAGTGTCTATCCCATAGGCCTTTAAATACTGAAACTATACTGTCTCAATTATAGGACAAAAATAATCAGTCAGGGTGTTGAATAATTTGAAAATTTAACTGGACCTTGTTGCTGCAATATCTCGCAGTTAAATTAGGTTCAAAATATTCAACTGCATATTCCATACCGTAACAACAATCTCTCGTATCTGGTCAGTAGTGTTTAACGGTTAAACAGTGCTATAACCATACTTCAAAATTTGGCTTATTTTCAATAAAAACAGATAGAAATACGAAGACTTTTCTTACACCTTGTGTCATTTTCTTAATAGAGGAATCCAATCTATCATTCAAATATTGATGTCATAATCAACTACGTCACATATAGGTTGACATCACAATCCAGTGTCACAATCCATCATCATCATTGACAAAAATAGTCCATCATAAACCTGGAAATCAGATCGTCAAGTTGTACAAATTGTATGTCTTTAATATACATTCTGTTGAAAGTTTTGAAACAATTTGACTCGGGCCGCTGTTGCTGCAATAAGCAGCAACAGCCCACAGTTAAATTAGTTTCAAAATGTTCAACGGCTTATCTGTAAATTAAAATTCAGGGAGTTCAGAGTTCGATTAATCCCGAGATGGGCAAAGCGTGGGTGGATCTTAGCTGGATGAGGGATATAGCTAAAACCGGATTCCTCCATTAACCCGTACAACTATGATGTGAAAATATATAATTTTCAATTTAAATTAAAAGATGAACTGGTGGTCGTTTTTCAACAAATTTAGTGGAAGATGTTGAAAAATTGTTGAAAAAATGTACACCAGTTTCTTTGCTATCGATACAGTAAAAGATAGAAAATTGATATCAGAGTGGTAAAGGTTAACATATTTAGAAGCGCTCAAAGTTTGTAACACAACAAAAATACTAAGCCACTCAATTCAATGTTTGCTTAATATGACTACCTGTCTATTAATCCCAGAAAAAATTAACCTTTCCATTTCCATGGCTCGTTAGATCCCTGATAATTTCAAAGCATTCAGATGCATTCTATCATTGGATATCAATACTTTCATCTAGCTAATGCTTTGGAGAGGCTTACTGCCCATGGGAACCAGTTCCTATACATTTATATTGCATAAAACATAAACGAGTCCTAGTTCATGTGTGGCACGTTAGTATGAACGTAAATGAGTCCTAGCCATCTTTAATCGTTTTTCTGCTGTGCAGGAAATGTCTATTTGAATCCCAAGTTAAAATTAACTTAGTTCTAGCCATCTGTATCTCAAATCATCTAAGATGTCACAGAATAGCAAGACGGTACCGTCCAAGTTACGTATTTTAATTACAGGTTATCTCATTTACCTATGTTTTATATACTGAGCCAAAAAAGTTTAGCAATAGTGAAGTTTGGTTTGTTGTATTAAAACTATGCGTCCATTTATAACCAAATTTGCAGGCATGTTTCGTCAATGCAATGTCTCGCAATGCAAATGGGCAATGCAAATCATTTCTTGCATTTCTCGGCCGCATGCTTACTGCATGTGAAAATGCATTTTTCATGCACTGGCCCACATTGGCGGGTAGCGAAGGCAAAAATTCACCATATTGCAAAAGCAGATAACGAACGTTAACAGAAAATGCTTAAAAGTTTACCCTACCGAACATGGGCCGCCGCCCAGGGCTACCAAAAAATCAGCGCCATGAAGCAATGGGAAGACTCGCTGCTGGGCAGAGCGTTCGCGCTGTTGCTCGATATTTTAATGTTCACGCCTCAACCATTTCCCGTCTCCGCCAATGTGAGCAGGAAACTGGACGTGCTAATGACCGACCACGATCTGGCAGACCGAGAGCAACAACACCACGAGAAGACCGCTACTTAGTGATGTCATCATGACATCACAGGTTTGAGACTGCGCCACGGCTGTCCCGTAATTTGTACACCGCTACCGGCACTACAGTGCATGCACACTGTGCGAAACAGACTCCATGATGCTGGACTGCATGCCCGTCGTCCACTTGTTGCTGTTCCGCTTACAGAGCGTCACATCGAGAATCGGTTTGCATGGGCAAGAACTCATCAGCGATGGCGTGCTCAACAATGGAACCATGTTTTGTTCAGTGATGAGTCGAGGTTTTGTGTAGATGTGGCGGATGGTAGGCAACGGGTTTGGCGACGTTTAGGAGAACGGTATGATGCAGACAACATCATTCAGCACGACAGATTCAGTGGCAGCAGTGTCATGGTGTGGGCTGGAATCCATGAAAATGGCAAAACAGATCTTATTGTGATTCGCGGAAATTTAACAGCTCAACGTTACTGTGAATAAGTTGTCGCCCCTGTTGTCATCCCTTTTATGCAGCATCATGCAGACTTTATGTTCCAGCAAGACAACGCCCGTCCTCATTCAGCTAGGGTCACCAGTGATTTCCTTGAGGCTAACAACGTTCCGGTGTTGGACTGGCCAGCGCAATCACCGGACCTGTCTCCTATCGAACACGTGTGGGACATTCTTGGCCCTATGGTGCGTGAGAAACTGGCGCGTCTTCACAACGTGCGGGAGCTGGAAGCTGCACTGCTCAAGGAATGAGATGCGATTCCTCTTCGTGACTTCAGGTGCTTAATTCGAAGCATGAGAAAGCGATGTACGGCGGTGGTTAATGCGCGCGATGGTCACAACTGGTATTGACAGCTCAGTGTCATTATTTAAATTGGACCCTTCCGGTGAATGATGCCATGTTAAAGGCGTGATGCAAGCATTACAGTAACAAGAGACTGTTGTTCAAATTGGAAAATGACATATCAATTAAATAATATATTTGAATCAATTTTTTGTTTTTGTTAAATAACAGTTATACAGTAATATTCTCAGTGTTGCTAAATTTTTTGGGTTCAGTATAAATCTTTGTGGTTATATTTTCGTGGTTATAATAATATGAAATGGACGCATTCTTCGGTTTTCGTGGTAGAACAAGCCAAGTAAAACCAATAACTCTGATCCTATTTTAGCCACAGAGGCTAGTTCCTACGTATGGTATACTATACACTGGTTTGGAACATCTCCTACATAAGGTATCCTACATTCACTTGTAACATGCCGGTTGGGAAGTTCTCGGATCATAAGAGTTGTTTGTTTATTTTTTCTACTTCCGGGTTCATGTTCCGGTCTGTAATATGAATTATCAGCTTTGCGTTCGACATGGAGACGTTTTTGAGCATTCTGCGCATACAAAGCCGGATTTCGCGAGTTTCTATCTTATATTTACTACAAGTAACAACAGTTTTATCAACATTTTGCTGTTTTGTCAAAATATTTGAACATTTTTTCCTTGTTTATAAGACAGATCCATATTTTAATAGCAACGATGCTCTTTCCTACGCAAGGTACACTACATACCGGTTTGGAAATTCCTTCCCACAAAGGTATACCACATACCGGTTGGGAAGTGTATATGAATATTTGGAAAAAATGTGTGAATAATTTTCTCTTTTGTTTGTTACTGCCTTCATTTGATTTCATATTCTTTTTTATAGGCGGTTGCAAATATTAAGTGCACGGTTAAGGCGTGTGTATTCGGAGGCATGATCCTATGTTCAAGGGCCATCCTTGTATTTGCTGTGCTTCATGTCCGCTTGACAAGAGCTGTAAAGTTTGCGAGAACTGGTCAGAAAGAGTGACAAATTATTATTTTTAGTAGGATTTCTCCTTCCGCATTGGCCTCTGATCCCCCCTCCTCTGTTTCTTCTGTTAAAGGAGATGTTTCAATTGGATCTAATATTAATCCATCCGGATCAGTAGAGGAGGGGATTTCCACACATATCAATAGGATGTTTCTGAAATTTGAGAGTTTTGCGTCGGCACTGACTTCTAGCCTGGACTCAAAAATTAAAACTATTGTAAATGAATCTTTGATCCAGGTTAAGAAGCGAGACAGTTCACGCTCTCCTGAGATCCTGAGACTAAGTCGAATGTGAATGTTTCGCCTCTTAACTCAAAGAAAAGAGGATGGGGCAAACCGATTTCATTGACAACAATGCAGACTAGCTTGAAACCCAAGAAACATCATTCGAAGATTTCTCTTTCTTCAATTTTGCCGTTGAAATCTGCTTCATCCACATATGATCCTAATTTTGTCTCTGAGATGAGCTCTAATCTCATGCAAGGTATGTTTTCTAGTACCGTTTGGGAATCTGGGACTGGATCAAATAAAAACATGATAGCAGAATTAGACGGAAGTGTTACTAACGATTCGTATGATGTTTCGGGTTCTAAGTTTCTGATGGCCGACAAATTTAATACTTGCTCAGTTATTCCTGTAGCTATAGACTGTAGTAGGTCTTCCAATCATAAATCGTCTGGTCAAGCTATTCCTTCCTTTACTAATAATAATGTTAATTTTGCTCCATGTTTTGCGAACTCAATTCCTTTTTCTTACTCCAATAATGGTTCTTTGGAGGTAAATGTTCCCACTTATCGTTCCTCAGTTCAAAGCTCTTGTCCTCAAGGTCATCTCTCAACTGCTTCGTCCAGCATTTACCATATTCCTCCCTCTTCTTCTCATTCCCATAGCCGAACTTCCTCCCATGTCAGTTCCGGTTCTCAACTTTCGGCTAAGGATTTTTCTTTAGAGAATAATAATTCCTATCTGAGAGATTTTATTTCTCAGTTAGCTAGAGGTGGTCGTATTTCCTCTGACGAGTTAAACTCCTTGTCGATCAATTCTAGCGGTATGTCTGCGTCGGCCTATCTTCCTCTACCTAAGGAACCGTTTGCCCTGCCTCCTCTTCCTCAGTCTGATCGCTCGGTATCTCCTCTTCCAGGATTTCCTCCTATGCCTTCTACTAATCACCTCTCTACTTCTAATGATCTCCGAATTCGCTTTGCAGCTCCTAATTCTCCGGAGTTAGCTCTTGATTCGGATTCTCCTCATTTACTGAACTATTCGGATCAGTCTTTTCAGTCACAGGACCCTATTATTTCAGTTATCTTGTCTAAGCAGTTGGAAGCAGCTATTTTATCTTCTGGTTTAGCTCATGGTTTATTTCATATTTCCCTTGATGATTCCCTTGACGGAAGGTTGGTCTGTGCTCGTCAATCCCTACTGTTTCATTTTGTAGATAGTGGTCTAGTATCTTTCATTAGCATTATTCATTCTGATTCAGTCTCTTCTAATCGTAGGACAGTTGGTGGTCCATCTAGTTCTGCTTTTGATTTTTACAACTCTCTTCCTCCAGAGAAAGTTTGGTCCTCTCTTGCTTCTGACCATCCGTCTTGTTTTTCTTATTCTGGACCTTCTAATGACAATATCTCTGTTCTTTATCAATCGGATAATCCTTCGGTTTCTGTTCCTTCTAATCGTTCTGCTAAGGATATTGGTAAGTTTCTTCAACTCCGAGCTGATCAGGATGATTAGAATTTGGCTCATTCATGGATTGCAGATCGTCTTAATTTAGATCTTGGTATCGACTGTCCATAGGAAGAGGATTCTTACACTTCTCCTCTTGTCCAATCTTCTAGTTTTCAACCTTCCTATGTTCTTCCTATGAATGATTTAGTAGTGGATATGGTTAACTACTTTACAGTGGAATCTGCTCAAAAGGATGTTCAAGAGTGCCCCTCTTCTCTTAATGTAGTTCACATTCCAAAATCTGATTATGTTAAACTTGGAAAAGATCAGGGCATTTCAGGCCCTACATGGGATCTTTTAAAGCCTTCTAGTTCTGCTAATCCGAGTGCTTTTAACTCTGAAAAAAAAAGAAGTTTGAGAGGGCGACTAGGTCTCATGTTAAATCTAATTTTCTAGCGCTCCTTTCTGAAGTTATTCTCGAGGCTCAAAAGGCAGGAGATGTTCCTCTTCACATCTTTTGGACTCTTGCCGATTGTTCTAGAGCATCGCTTAACCTTTCGCGTAGGACTATGGGCTCCATCACTAATAAGCGTAGGCTGAATGCTCTGTCGGGTCTTGATGTTTCTGTTCGTCTTAAACAGGATCTTGTTTCAGCCCATCCCTTTGGTCAAAATGTTTTTGGTTCTTCTGGTTCTTCAATTATTCTTAATGAATCCAATCGTCTAAAGGTGGCTAAGGAGATCAAGGCGCAGATCTCCAATATTAAGACTCATAATCCTAAGCGTCCTGTCCAATCGGTAAGTAATCCAGCTTCTTCCCCTCCAAGGAAATCATCATGGCCCGATGAACCCCTTTTTCCTTCTAGAGTCTTTGTTAATTCAAACCGAGGTTGTGAATGTTCTAGGTCTAAGGATAGAACTCCCAATCCGGCTTCACCTCATTCATCTATGAACAGATATGAGTTGATTCCAGCTAACCATCAAAGGGTCGCTTCAGACCATTCTTTAAATCAATCTTCTAGAGGTTCTTCTAGTCGTGGTTGTTCAAGGAGCCGAGGTTCATCTTTCAGAGGGTGGAAACCTTCAAAATTTGGACAGTTCAAGTCGCCCATGGGCAGGCCCTGTAATTTTGTCTCAAGTATTAGATCCAGTCATCAATCTAAAGGGCCTGAATTCTTTCATCATGACTCCACGGTTCAAGATGGAGCTGATTGCATCAGTCATTGCCAGTCTCGACCCGGGTATGTGGACGGCATCTATAGATTTAAAGGACAACCTACTTTCACGTGCCGATGCATCAGTCCTTCAAGAAGTTCCTCAGATTCACTTCCCAGGGCCGAGTGTGGCAATTCACACTTTGCCCTTCGGTCTGACCATAGCCCCTTGTTTGTTGACCCGCTTAGTGTCAGCCGTAGCATCAATTCTCCATCACCAGTCCATAAACCTTCATGTCTACATAGACGTCTGGCTTCTAAAAGCAACTTCTTCTCAGATGCTACAGGACAACCTTGTCTGCATCATCCAGGTCACCAAGTATCTGGGGTGGATCATCAACATAGAGAAATGAAGTCTAGTCCCATCCCAGTCCTTCACTCATCTGGGTGTCAAGTTCGATCTCTTCCAGGGTCTAATCTTTCCATCAGACCAAATGATGGTTTCTATAGCATGCATGATGTCCATTCTTCTAGAGAATACCTCGGTTTCCACAAGGTTCTTCCTCCGAGTTCTCGGTCTGATGGTAAGTGTAGAGAAGGTGATCCCCTGGGCCCCTCTTATGAGGAGGCCGTTCCAACTATATCTTATGTCTCTATGGAAACAATCCAGGGATTCCCTTTCATCCAGAATCCTGATCCGTCATCATCTTCTGGAACATGTAGCTTTCTGGACAAATCGCTCTCTTCTCCTAAAGGGAGTTCTTCTAAAGAAGCCTTCTACAAGTGCGACTCTATTCACCGATGCGTCTCAGGAAGGATGGGGGGGGGGTGACCTGGGATTCCCTCTCGATAGCGGGCCTATGGACTCAAGAAGAGAAGAACTCTTACATCAACATACTAGAACTATGGGCAGTGAAGAGAGCTCTGCTTCACTGGCATCCTCAACTATCTTCCGAGTCAGTTTGCATCAGAACAGACAACTCCACAGTGGTAGCTTATATCAACAAGCAGGGGGGGTACAAGGTCATCTTACCTTTGTCTCGAGACATGGTCCCTTCTCCAATGGTGTCGTCATCAGGAAATTCTTCTGTCAGCCTCACACATTCCTGGCTCAACTCTCACGTCCAAGCAAATTTGCACACACGGAATGGCAACTCAAGAGATTGGTAGTGAAGTCAATATTTCTTCTCTTCGGCAATCACCATGTAGATCTCTTTGTAACAACAATAAATGGCCAGATCTGCACCTTCATGTCTCCCTATCCAGAGGAAAAATCTCTAGTAGCGGATGCTCTATCCCAGTCATGGACAGGTCTTTTTGCGTACACCTTTCCTCCGACCATACTAGTCCCAATTGTCTTGAAGAAGATATGCCAAGAGAATTGTATTGTCTTCCTAATCGCTCCTTTCTGGCCCAATCGAAGCTGGTCAGTGGATCTTCTGGACTTGTTGGTAGAAACTCCTCGGATTCTCCATTTTTATCCGGATCTTCTGTCTCAGATCAAGGGAAGGTGTCTTCACCCAAATCCTCAAATGTTCAATCTATGCATCTGGAAACTCCAGAATCCTCTCTCTCAGAACTCCTTTTCTGTTCGAACTCAAGAAATCCTGTCAAATTCTAGACGTCCCTCTACCTGGAGAATATATCATGGTAACTTTAAGGTTTTTAAAAAATGGTGTGACGAACACAGTATCATACCCTTCTTCTTCTTCTTTTCGATCGCTGGTATCACACTTGGAGAGTCCTTCTCAAGATGAAATCTGTGGTTTTCTGCAGTTCTTCCACAGGCCCATACAGCTTTTCAAGCCTCGAGAGATGATGGTAGGCATCTTCTGATTTAGGTGTTCTATAGGGTGACTTGATGATAGTCTTCATCTCTGTATGGGTAACCATGTTTTCTGTCTGATTCTCTTCTGCACCCACCTTTGCCATCTTGTCTGCTTCCTCATTTCCTTGGACTCCACAGTGTGAGGGGATCCACTGCAATGCTATCCGAAAGCCCAGTGTCAGATTGCCAACCTTGGTTTTGGTGGACAGTGAGAATAGCATGGCTGATGATTTTTCTTTGTTGATGGTAATACACCAGCGATTGGCCCAAGCTGTAATTCTGCCCAAGGCGAGCTGCATTCTGTACGTGGCAGTCGTTGTGTACTCCTCGGTGCACCAGAGTACGAGGTCATCTGCATAGAGGGCTGTTTGGATCCCATTGGGCAGCTCTGTTACAATGTCATTAATGAAGAGTATGACCCGAGTCGGTGATAATACTCCGCCTTGTGGCACCCCTTGTCTCAGCAATAAATTCTGTCCAGATTGTCCATCCACCAGCACCCTAGCTCAGCGATTGTGTAGGTATGACTTGGTCCATCAGAACATGTTGCCACCGATGCATGTGCGCCGGAGCTTCACGAGGAGGCCCTCCTTCCACACCTTGTCAAATGCCTTCTGCAGATCGATAAAGGCAGCTAGCATCACCTTCTTGCCTTGAAGTGTCCTCTATGACCTGTGCAAGATGTGTTGTTTGATCTTCTGTGCTCCTGTATCTTCTGAAGCCAGCCTGCTCTGAAACTATAATGTTCTCCGACTCCAGGTACCACTGCAACCGCTGGTTGACGATGCGCTCCATGGTCTTGCATATGCAGCTTGTAAGACTGATAGGATGGTAGCTCAGCACTTTCGTCTTGTTCTTCCCTTTTTTCAGCATAGGAGTCATTCTGGCTTCCTTCCAGCACTGAGGAACCTCTCCATTGGTCCAACTGAGATTAAAGATGTTTAGAAACTTGCGGAGAGATGCATTACCAAGGTGTTGGATCATTTCATTCGTAATGCCATCTGGCCCGGGAGATTTCTTCTTCTTCAATTGGCCTTCTTCAGTTCTGCTAAACTAATGTCAACTTTCATTGCATCGTGGGTGTTTGTGTCTGTTCTTTCCTTTTGCTCTTTTCTAACCTCTTTTTGACGCATTCGTGGTATAGAAATGTTGCTTTCTTTTGCATATGCCTTTGCAAAGGCATCTGCAGCCATCTTTCCTGTCAGTGTTTGTCCATCTACTTCAAGAATAATCTTCTCTCCCCCGACACCCTCATCATTCAGTGCTTTAGTCAGTCTCCATAGCTTTGTGGTGTCTCTCTATAAATTAAACCCTGCCGTCTTTTCCCTCCCGCTTCTTCTTTTGGCCTCCAGCTTGGTCTTTAGATACCTGGCTTTAGTTTGTTGTAGCGTGAAGTGGTTTTCATGGCAGGGATTACCCTCTGCATCTTCTCTGGCCTTGTCTAGTTTATCATCTGCTGCTTGCAGTTCAGTTGTCCAGTAGGGGCAGTAGTTTTTCCTGAACCCTCAAGGAATCGCTTCGTTGGCAGCCTTGAGGATACTTGAATTAAATTCCTTGACCACATTGTTGATGTTTCTCCCTTCTACTGCTATATTTTGGGTAAGCTCATTAGAACGAATGCCGAACAGACTCCAATTTGCCTTTTTGTAGTTCCACCTTGGATGTTGAGGTGAACTTGTCGAAATACTTCCAGAAAGAGAGAGTAGGACTGGGCGTTGGTCGCTTCCTCCTAACTGCGATCCGACCACTCTACTGAGGTTTCTGTGAATGTCTTCTGTACAAAATGCCAAGTCCAGCATTGTTGTCGAGTGCCACCGGCGCGAGTAGAAGGTAGGCTGATCTGTGGGATCGTTGACGTAAAAGGTGCTTTTCATCTTGCCATGCTTCAATGTCTTCTTCTCGTTTATCAAGTGTTCTGTATCCCCAGCTCTGGGACTGGCTATTAGTCTCCCACAATGAGGAAGTGGCAGTCCGGGACCTGGATTGTGTCAAGTGAGAGATTCTTGTCATTAGGGCAGTAATAATTGATAATGTCAATCACAGAGTTGCTGGTTGTTACCTTGATCTTGATATATTCTGCCGCTTCCATAAAGGTTTTGATCTGGCTGGCGTTCACGCTGTTTCGGACCAGGGTGATCACCCCGCCTTCTTCCTCTTCGATCACACCGGAAAATCTGGTAACCTCTGATCTTAAATGGGGTTCCTTCTTGCAGGTGTGTCTCTTGGATGCAGCAGATATCAATGTTGTTTTCGTACAGGAACTGTTCGAGCTCTGATTTCTTGTTGGTAACCCCTTCTGCATTCCAGTGCATGATGTTGATACTGGGGTTCTCTTTGGGTTTGGTCTTCTCTTTCGGTTGACCAGTAGCTCTCCATCCTCGTCCCCTGGCTCCATAAGATGAGTTGATGGGACCTCCTGTAGCTGAGGGTGGGCTCCTTCGAGGCGTGGATCCCAGCGCTGCACCTGCCTGGCGGATCCTCAAAGGGCGAGCACCATTTCGGTTGGTTCGATCGCCAAGTGTCATTTCATTAGCGTTGTGCATAATGCTCTGGTTAGCCCCTCCAAATGTCTGGATTGACACCCAGTGGGTTACACCCCTGCGCCACGTTGAGGCCGAGCATATAGTCTTAAACAGGAGGTATCATGCCCCATTCTGCATCTTTAAATCAAGTCTTAGATTTTATGGCATACCTTTTTGATACCTTAAATCTCACTGCTTATACTGTGAGGGGCTATCGTTTTGCTCTAGCATCTTTTCTTCCTTGTCTTATGGAATCAAATTCCAAGGATGTTAAAATTCTGAAAGATTTTATCAGAGGAATGGGTAATCTTCATCCTCCTGTTCAGAAACCTTCACCTTCATGGAATCTTGCTCTTGTACTTCAGGTCTTGGCCGGTAACCACTTTGAACCTTTGGGAACAATGTCTGAAATTTTTAACTATGAAAACTTTTTTTGGTAGCTGCCGCATCTGCTAGGAGACGGTCTGAGATACACACTTTGTCGGCAGAAGATGATAGATTCAAAGTCGTGGGTGATGGTCTCATTCTTTATCCTAGACGAGAGTTGATGTCTAAAATACAATTTTCTTCATAATCCAGCTCAACCTATCTATCTTAAAAGCTTGACCAACTTTTCAGATTCCGATGAAACATGGTGTCCAGTAAGAGCTCTGAAGAATTTAAAATAGCTGATCCTAAACATCTCTGGATTACCTTCTTAGATCTAGTTAGTAAACCCACTTCTCTGCAAACAATCACCCGCTGGATTACGGATACTATCCAAGTTTGCCACAAGATTGCATCTCCTGGAGACAAACAGTTAGCTGGAGTTAAGGCTCATGATGTCCATGGTATAGCCTCCTCCTTCACTCTTTTTACAGGTCTATCAATGGATGATATCATGAAAGTTGCCGGTTGGAAGTCAGAATCTACGTTTATAAAATTTTATTTGAAAGATCAGAGTCCATCCGCAGCTTTCTTTCGTAATATTACAAATTTTGCCACTCAAGCCAAGTCTCATTTGCCTAGCTCCTCTTGTTAGTCGTCTGCTTCATCGTCTTGTGTCTGCTTATTTCCTTGGTGAGATACTTTATTTTGTTTTGTTTATTTGCTACACACGTGCGTGTGTGTGTTATTCAGCACTCATTTTGTTTGGTTGATTATTTTGAGTTTATAATTTATTATTAACCTTTCATTTAAAATTTGCAATTTACCAACCCACCATTTACTTGGCTCTGACCAATTCTATGTTTAAGCAAACAGTGAATTGAGTGGCTTAGTATTTTTGTTGTGTTACAAAACGTCCCAGACATATATACTGGTCTGGCGTTTTGTTAGCTTACTAAAATACTTACCTCTCAATTCACTGTGGCCCATCTCAGCCACCCCACGTCATTAAATTGCAAATATCTTTTGTTTATTTTGTTTTCTTCAACGATTAATGATGGCTAGGACTCGTTTACGTTCATACTAGCGTTCCACTCATGAACTAGGACACGTTTATGTTTTATGCAATATAAATGTATAGGAACCGGTTCCCATGGGCAGTAAGCCTCTCCAAAGCATTAGATAGATGCAAGTATTGATATCCAATGATGGAATGCATCTGAATGCTTTGAAATTAGCAGGGATCTAACAAGTCATGGAAATGGATGTTCTTTTTTTCTGGGATTAATAGACAGGTGGTCATATTAAGCAAACAGTGAATTGAGTGGTAAGTATTTTAGTAAGCTAACAAAACGCCAGACCAGTATATACGTCTGGGACGATTTCTCTAAACCCTTAATGCATGCGGAGTAATTATACGGGGGTGGGGGTGGTGGGGGGGGGCATTATAGATTTTGATTTTCTATAGAGTTACAGAATGGCTTAAACAAGTAGCCAAGCATTCTAATGTTATAAAACAAGTGTGAAGGGCTACAATTGTGACAGAGGCGGCTTTATAATTTGACTGAAATACCAAATTTAAGTTGTCATATCCATGTTAGTCTGTTAATAATAAAAACATGATTCAAAGGTAGTACCATTGTAAGACTAAGTTAATTTATTTTAACAAACTTTCGCACATAAAGGTGTTTCAACAGGTTATTATCAGAACTATTAAAACATTCAATTAACAGCCTCACAGTACAGACTTATACTTGTTGCAAGTCGCAGTCAAAAAACACGCTCAAAGCAACAGAAGGTTATCAATGAAAAGTAATTTTCACCATGACCACCTACAGGGTGTTAGTTTTGAATCGCGTCTGATTGTAATTGGAATCTCCACCCCACCGCACCCTTCCCCCAACCCCGACCACATCTGTTAAATTGGTTTCCAAAGGTAAGCTAATGGAGGGATCCAATCTGTCACTTAAGTAAATAACATTATAATCAATTACATCACATGTATTCTACACCACGACCTTGGAATAGTTCCGATCATCAGTTCAACGAATTGAATGTCTTTCCCTTTTAATAAACATTCTGTTGATATTTTCAAACTAATTTGACTGTGCGTTGTTGCTGCTATACAGATTATCTGTGTAATTACCATGAACTTGGGACTCTGGGAATTCAAGATTCAAAGTATTTAAATTGGTCCCAGCACACGAAAAGCATGGGCGAGGCTTAGCTAGAAATGGGCAGGGCATAGCTAAAAGTGGATTCATACATTACATCACTACTTATTTAATACCGTGACTAAATTGATTTATACCTCTGTTACTAAAATCGATGAGTTAATCAGTAGATCTAGAGTACAAATTGTATGTCACTGATGAATTTAAAATTAAACAAGAGGCCCCCTCGCTCACCTGGACCATAGGCATCTCAACTAGAATGGTTATTAACAATAAGTAGAACTCTAATGAGTTGAGGCGACTGTGTAACAAGAAAACAGAGGCCAGGTTTCTTTATGTATCAACTTCTCTTGAACAAACTTTAATGCCCCTTAGTCATCAAAATCATATCTCCCAAATTTCGGACCAATCCCTTCAGAGTCTCTGGAGACGAAGTTGCTTTAATGAAAACCAGGCCATCCAAGATGGCCACCCAACCATTTGGCAAATCAAGTTCCCTTGAACAAACTTGGTTCAGATCGTGCCATAAATGATATTTTATGGGTTTTGAATCAATCGCTCAAACAAGCTTCGGCTAAGATTTTTAAAGACATTTGTAAAAATTGACCAAAATCCATGATGGCTGCCGGCCAAAATGACTTCGTTTGAACAAACTTAAATCCCCATGCCCTAAGGATGTTTCCTACAAAATATAATTGAAATCGTCCCAGTAGTTCTTAAGAAGCAGAGATTAAAAATTTTCCATTGCTTTAGTATGGGAGCTTTTTGCGGGAAAATTATCCAAGATAACCCGTTTATCCGACAGATTCGAAAATTGCAAATTTGAGATCAGAAAAAATATATCAAACCAATTTCGGCCTCAAAATCCATCAAACTAAAAAATCCAATATGGCCACCAAACACGCTTTATTTTGATTGACCCACGGCGGCCATGTTTTTTTTACAGAACAACTTCCCTTCAACAAACTTTAATGGCCCTTATTCCATAATCATATGCCCCAAACTTTGGCTCGACCCCTTAAGCGGTTCTAGAGAAGTTGTATTCGGGGAAAAATAGGTCATCCAAGATGGCCACTGAACTGTTTTGTCAATCAAGTTCTCTTGAACGAATTTGGCTCAGGTCTTGCCCTAGATGATATTTCATGAGTTTTGAATCGATTCCCCAAGCGGTTTCGGAGAAGATCTTTAAAGACATCTCCTATAATCGTCAAAATTCAAGATGGCTGCCGCCAAGTTGGCCGATTGGCTTCATTTGAACAAACATGGATCCTTATACCCTAAGGATGCTTCCTGCCAAATATAATTGAAATCGGCCCAGTGGTTCTTGAGAAGAGGTTGTTTAAAGGAAAAGTTGACAGACGGATGATGGACGGACACACGGTCACCATGGCATAAGCTCACGTGGCCTGAAAGGCCAGGTGAGCTAATACAAATGATGTTGAATATTTTGATACTAGTTTAACTGGCAGCTGTTGCTGCCATTTGCAAGATATATTCAACAACTATAAAACAGACTGTTACCTCACCTAATGCATTTTAAAAGTTTTGACTTCAATTAAATTAAGTATAAACTTTAGACAGTGTTCCTCTGGAAACCGATCTTAAAGCTAGCTCACCTGGTGTATTTTCAGTTTTGAATAAATTTGTAAAAACTATTAACAGTGTTCCCAAGGAAATTGATTTTCAAATTCATACCGATTTTCAAGCTAGTGGACATTTTGGACGTTGTCACCAGACCAAGGGAAGGATCAATTTCTAGCTATGTCACTCCCACTTCTAGGTATGTCACGCCCATTTCTAGCTATGCCACACCCATTTCAAGATATGCCATGCCCATTTCTAGCTTTGACATAAACAAAATCACAGATTTATTTTTTCACGAGAGTTGATACTTACCGCCCTAATACTCTTTGATATTTCTAAATATCAACATGGCTACAATAATACCCAGATTTTAACAGAAACTGTCCCTAATAGGCAGGTATGAAAGTTGACAGTTCGTCGGATGTGCGCCCCAAACTCCGCACATGTGCAGACTGTCACTTCCTCGACTTGATAATTGGCTGACAAATATGCAACGTAACAGCCTAAAGACAGAGCCTCAGTAGGGTGGAGAGGTCTGGGTTCGTATTAGGGAGGTAAGTATCAACTCTCTCATGGAAAATGAAATCCATGATTTCATTTATTTCGCTTCAGTATACTTACCTCCCTAATACTCTTTGATATTGCCAGAATTCGAAAGTTAATCTGACGGGAGGGAGGCGAGGTCACATGACCAGCTCATAATTGCATAATGGCATGAACATCTGGAGTTGAGTACGAAACACAACCAGGAAATGATTCGAGCATCGGATAACACAGCCAATGAAAGATATAAAATGACCGTCAAAAGACATATGCTCCTCCCCTTCTTTCGGCGAAGGAGAAGTATGACCTCAATGTCCTAAGCGCTCTCTACTACTGCCTGAGTACTAAAAGACATTGCAAAAACGAATGGTTTCAATTCGTATACTCTTGAATATGAACCACACATAAAACACGAACCATCACCGTATTATTATATACAATAGACGAGACAAAAACAAGACAACACCAACATAGGACTGACCTTAAAAAGTTGATGAACCATTTTCTTGCTGCTGAAGATCTGCCCACCACCGAACAGTGGGTGTCTCCCTTACTTAATGGTAATGTGTGAACTCTGTGGGCCTTATATAGTAATACACTATTTACACCTGTTTATTTGTTCAAAATTGATAAGGCAAGAGAATTAGTCGTGTCATGGAAGTAAGGGTCGGTGAAACTAGACTCACAGTGCCACTGAGCTACTTACATAATGTCATCCACCAGGACCCCGTTAAACAGGGCAGTGAAAACCACTATGGCATGGACTAAACAAAATCACAGATTTCTTTTTTCACGAGAGTTGATACTTACCACCCTGATATGCTATGATATTTTCCAGATATCAACCTAGCTTCAATAATACTCAGAATTAAAAAGAAACCTCCCCCACTGGGCAAGTTACTCAACTGACAGACCAGCGGATGTGCAACCCAAACTCGCGCATGCACGGGGCTGTCTCATTCTATTCCAAAATATTGGCTGACATAATTGCAACATAAAACGCCAAAAGACCAGGCCTCTGAGGGGCAGAGAGGCCGGAATTGTATCAGAGTGGTAAATATCAGCTCTCTCGTGAACCAAGAAATTCGCAAATTCACATCAAGAGTATACTTACCACCCTGATACTCTATGATGTGAGGATAAACCTGTTGAGAGGTTTGAGGTTGAGAATTGGTCTCCACCCTCCAGTGCTTTTTGTCACTAGGAACACGGTTGAATAATAACCCGGACATTTTTGTGCGGGTTGAATTGCATGTTTTTGTATGCGAGATTGAATTTCTTCCTCTATACACAACTGCTGATCTGGATCGCTTGGATTTTGAGTCCAGATCGGAACCAGACAGGCGCGATGGCTGGCTTGAAATCCAGTTGGGATGGTAACCAACTGAAAGCCATCGCAAGACTGAGCAGTCCCGAGTAACCCGCTCCCACTCTTGCATGTGGAAGGCCAGGCGGCCTCCCACAGGTGCACCTAAGGATTGAAGTGGACCCGAGAAGTGCAAGAGATGCCCTGTCTCTGGTGGCTGTCCTAGCAGCACTGGTGTGAACCCTGTGAGTGCCGACCCATCCGGTTCAGCTCTCATGACCAGAACCACATACTCCTCTGCCAGCACCACATGCACCTTGGTACGCAGGCTGCCTGCGCTGGAGGAGCCTGCGCTCTCCCCTGGCATTGCCGTGGCCGATGCTGTGTAGGTGGTTGGCCTCTGACAGGGGCACCACCACCTCTAACCTGCTCTCGCAGTGCCCTCTGGTTGTTCACCAGGTTTACGGTTTGTTGGATGTGCAGGCATCCTTCACCTCCAAACAACCCTGGACCTGCCATCGGCGTCCGAAGAAGCCGAGTATACAGATCCTGCAAGGGGCACAAATTGTTAAGAGCAAATGTGCACCTCACCCGTAAACTTCTGGTTACGGATCTTGTCATGCAATCCAGAGCCAGGTTAATGCCGTCCTGGATTGCTCTCTGGACTGAAAGCGGAGAAGCTTGGTGGGCCACGGATGCCGCTACTACCCCCTGTAGCAGCTGCGAAACGTGCGAGAGAGCAGAAATGGCTCCTCTCGTACTTTCCTCCATGTCCCGCAGTGCAGAATTTGCATTACGCAGGGCGCTAGTGCACAAGGGTCCCATGTCAGACTGGGACCAAGGTCGCATGTCTTCGCCCAAAGCCGTACAGTTATCTGTGGAAGGCTTTGGGATGACACCGTACTTCTGATAAAGATCAGAACTGATACCGCAGCGCCGTGCCACCTTGCGACGGGCCTTCGCAAGGCGTCTCTTCAGCTGAATGGACGTCTCTGCCGCAGCGAACATATCCACGATATGCTCCACATACGGGAGAGATGGCCATTGGCAAGCATCCAGCCAGTCCTCCTCCGTGGCCACCTATGAAGAATGTTCGACGAGCCTAGGGCCTTCGTTGTTCTCAACCACATTCACTGGTGGGGTAACAGGTGGAGCTGGAGATACTCCTGGATAGCCAGGGAAGCCATATGAACCTGCATGGGCTGGCATGGCTTGCGCCATGGCTATTCCAGGAGCCGGATTTACGGCGTCATGGGGGCTAAATGCATGATGTCATAGTCCGGGCCTTCCTCATGGTAACTCCGGGCAAGCCGAGGGATATGGTATGGACGGCCATTGGCTCCTAGCCAGCGTAGCTGTCGGGACGTGAAATCTACTCCCGAAGAAGTAGTTCCATGGAAAAGGTCACCCATGGGGGCCCTGTGGGGCAGATGGGTATCCATTTCTGTGGCTATTGGCTCATCAGTAGGCCAAAACAGTGTCCTCTTCTTCCTGCCCAGAAAGATTAGCCACCAAGCTTGAAAAGGGATCAAACTCGGTCAGGACAGGAGGGGTATCGTCTGAGGCACTGATACCTTTAGCCTTAGGCTGCTCTAGAACGTTCGATAAGCGAATGCCCGAGGCCATGGCTTTCACTCACGGGTCCACGGGCGAGGCAAGCCTCAGCGCCGGACCAACAGGAGCCGTCTCTGGGTCTATAACAAAAACTGGCTTACTAAGAGAATGAGACACGGAGCAAATGAGGAAGACAATGACGAACTTGAACCGGGAAGCATGCTGCGCAGCAACTCTGGGACAAGATCTGTGATTGTCTTCTTCATTTCTCCCATCATTTCAAGACGGAATGCCTCCATGTCTGGCATGGATGCCTTCCTCTTCTTACCACAAGACTCTTTGTCAAGTCACCATTTCTCATCAGCCATCAGGTCCTTTAACTGCTGATTTATAAAATCAGTGAAAACCTCCACCGGCCACTACTCACACACATGGCAATTTAGTAAGGGCCTGCACGTAATGCACCTAGTGCAGTCATGAGGGAAAAAGCTGGCCTTCACGAAATGGTGGCAGGAAGGGCATTTGTTTTCAATAACACTCTGAAACGACACAAACGGAAACAATTAGTTTTTAGTTATGATGAACCAAAACGCCAATGGCAGAAGGCTAATAAATGCCTTAAGGAAAACATAGACCACTAGATGAAAACGATAATTCAGGGCCATAGAAAAAATCATGGGCCTGACTAAAGGTAATTAAATCCTAAATACTTCTTATTCGTCTTCAAGAAGACAAGGGAGACAATTAGAATTTGAACGACTGCTAGACTCCACAGCTCAATACAAAGATTCATTAGTAGTTGATTTTTATAAACACAATGAACCTATGCAAACCATCAAGAGAGATAAATAACACAACACTCAGTCATAAAATCTCTAAAAAAATATTTAGAAATAAAATGACTGAAAATTTATTCTCTCCATACTTAACCTCAGAAGATAATTCCTGAAGAAAGACTGAAGTCTGCTGAACAACAACAGGAATACCTGATCCTGAATCCAAACCCTGTGATGGGGGGGGGGGGGGTGGGGGGGAGAATGCGGAAAAATTTGTTCTTATGGTAATAATTCCCTCTGCAAACTCATAATAAATTAAATGGACCCAGAAAACCAAGTATAAATATTGTTCAAAAAAAGGATACACCTCAGAAATTAGCTAAATGTGTCTGAAAATACAAAGCCCAACATGTGTTAGCTAATATATAGGCCTCCCCCAAAAGGAGCTAGGCTAATAAAGATGTATCGATGAGTTATCGCGAATCCCAGATATACCATCCGAGTCAACACGCAAATTTTTTATCAATAAATTTAATAAAGTACACCTGATGGCTAGGACCGGGAGCATCCTCCGGCGACTTGGCAGTGTCAGGTATACTAAAAATAGTCAAAATCAAGTTGCAGAAAAACTTAAAGCTTCAAAAAGATCAAAAGCAAAAGCAAGGCTAGAAAACATGTTGCAATGGCAGGTCAACATTTTAGCAAGAGAATGAGACAACCCCCGTGCATGCGCGAGTTTGGGTCGCACATCCGCTGATCTGTCAGTTGAGTAACCTGCCCAGTGGGGGTGGTTTCTTTTTAATTCTGAGTATTATTGAAGCTAGGTCGATATTTGGGAAATATCTTAGAGTATCAGGGTGGCAAGTATACTCTTGATGTGAAAACTGGGAACCTTGGCCATGTCAACTTGTTTACCCGTGGCGGCCTTGTGGCAGTACTGGATGCACTCCACAATCCACTTGGAAATGGTATCCTTGGACGCCATGCCATGGGGTTCAATATAAGACAGTCATAAAGAGCTGGGATCCATCCACCATTCCTGCGATTCAATGCATGGGCAGGATGCCAGGCCTTTGAATTAGGATAATATCTAGTCAAAGCAGGTAAAATAATCAGCTGACCCGGATATTTCAATGACTGATTTTTAACCATGAAATTAACACTAGGTAGAAGCTTCCCCTGTAACCACAAAACAGTCTGCCTTGGCCGAGAGCGTGAATTTCACTTCTACGCCTTGCCAAGGCTGCCGCAATAAGAAAAACTGTTTTAAGTGTCAACAATTTCATTGAAATGAAACTTAGCGGTTCAAAGGCTTTATCAACTAGTATCTTGAGTACAAGAGATAAACTCCAAGATGGGATCACTGGTGGATTTCTTGCTCTTAGATTACCCATGCCCTTGATTAAAGTAGCATGACTACATACTTCATCACTTCCCCTATTTGCCGAGCAAGGGATAACAGACATTAACGCTGATTTGTAACCAGCAAAAGAATTAGGTTTAAGGCTGTAGGTACCATACAGGTGACAGAGGAAATCAGGTACCTGAACATAGATGCTTCCATTGGATTAATAAATATTTTTTAGCACTCCTGTGGCTGCAAATCGACCCAGACGTATATACTGGTCTGGTGTTTTGTTAGCTTACTAAAATACTTACCACTCAATTCACAGTTTGCTATAAGTCACCTGACTTAGATATCTCAGAAAATGTTAACCTATTCATTACCATGGCGCATGGGTTCCCTAGTAAACAAGGTTAGCAGAGATACATCCCTCCATTGGGTATTCTTGATAGTATCTCTTTAACCCTAATGCAGTCATTACTCTAGGGAACCGGTTCCTCTATTCCTATAGAGAACATATAAGCAAGTCTGTGAACATGCGCACTTATGCTATTATGCATGCGACTGAGTCCATGCCATCATTAATTAATTCCACAAAGTTTAATAATGATTTGCAATTTAATGACATGGGGTGGCTGAGATGGTCCACAGTGAATTGAGTGGTAAGTATTTTAGTAAGCTAACAAAACGCCAGACCAGTATATATGTCTAGGTCGTTAGGTAAAACAACAAAAATACTAAGCCACTCAATTCACTGTTTGCTAAAACATAGAATTGGTCAGAGCCCAAATACTAGGTTGGTTGGTAAATTGCAAATCAGGAATGAAAGGTTAATCACCAAAAAATACTAATATCAACTAAATCACTAAGTGCTGAAAGAGCACGAACAAACAGATGTTCTAAACAAAACACACTAAAAGAACGATAGTTAGACAATCTCAGCAAAGAGAATTTAAAAACAGACACGAGGTGGTGAAGAAGACGGCTAACCAAAGCGCCTAGGCAATTGATCTTAGGTTTGAGTGGCGAAACTAGAAATGTCACATTGTGAATTGAATCTGATCTTTTAGATAAAAATAATGTAGATTCTGACATTTACACTGCAACTTACATAATGTCATCCACTGATAGATCTGCATAGAATGCGAAGAAGGCCATACAACAAATGCTGTGCGCCTTAACACTTACCAAGTGTCTCCTGGTGATACATTTTAATGTCAATTAATGGTGTCTGTAATCCAGTTGATGAGGTGCACGCTTACTAAAGAAATTCGCACAAGTAATCTGAACGGTTGTTCAAAAAGATCTTTTAAATTTGGTACAGTTTTCAGAAAGGATTGAAAACAATTAATTAGGTTTTATATATAAGATCGCTTCAAGGGCAAAGAATGTAGCCAGATCTCCTACCACGATCTAGAAAAGAACATTCACAAAAAGAATATGAATATCTGAATGCCATCTAACAACCATGGCAGCTAGTAGAAAAAGAATGATTTCAGAGTTAAACAATTAAACAGATGGATCCAGGACATGCGCTAATAGAGAAATTTATTATGGGCATTTATCTTTGCGCTATAGCCTAAAAATACCTGTACCATGGATAAATTATGCAAATACTTAATAACTTTCGAACCGGCTTCTAGAAAATAAGGAAGGATGGATGCTAGTGTAAAACGATAACACCACCCCACATGCAATGATTTGTCATCAAAAAATGAATCTATGACTTGATGATGGGATGCAGAATCGGGCATGATAATCTGTAGTTCTTACAACCATTTGAAAATCTTAAATATACTGTGGTAAATTCTCCTGTAACAGATATATTGAATTGATTAAGAATACTAAAGTTCAGACAAAAAAATCAATTTCTGAGAAACAGGTCTCTTGGAAAATACCCAATCTACATATTGAAGATTTCTGGAATGATGAAATGAAAACTGCTCTTAAACTAGATAGAAAATCTGCAACATTGGGAGACTTTGGATTTCCACAGAGGACTACGAGATCCCCTGCTTAACTTTCATTGGGCCAAGCAGGAGTGATTAAATGGATAATACATTCCACTGACAAAGGTTCTTAAAGACAATTGGCATTAGAAAGTTAAATTGAAGATATTTAAACAAAACGTGATTTCAATGACTGGGCCAGAGTATCTACCCCCAGAGCCTAGACTGGAGGAAGAATATGAACATCAGATCTGGACGCTATACTAGAAACTTAATGGGATGTAATAAATGAGCTACAATGAAAATCATTCTACCTGGCATGTGAGAGGCTGACATATTTCCTGACATGTCCACTGCTGAAGGAGGACCCAGACTCCAGACAAAAAAATGACAACCTTCACCCGCCCTGCTTGTTGATGTAAGTCACTACTATAGAAATGACTGCATGAGCAGCTAGGTAGCTTGTCAAAGTGACAACATCTCTTCATTCTCCGACATTCCAGAATATTGAAGAGGGAATAAGACTACTTGATCTGATTCCATAGAGACAAGAGCGAGATTCTATAGCAAACCCCTCCCCCAAACTCTTAGTAGAAAGGATCAAAGGAAGGATTCGTCCGAAGACTATGGGTTCAAACATGACAAATTTAAGTGAGACACCTAAAGAAAAATGGCTGAGGGATCTTCGAACTGGCCACGAGACCGAAGAAACTCTGATGAGGAAGCTTAAAAATACCAAGGAATTCTGGAGAAGAAAATACATCATGCTTGACATTGAGTCCAACATGATTTTATGGGGAAAAAATCCCAGCAACAGATCAAAATTATATATGTTGATGAACGATTGGTATTGGAATATACTCAACTTTTCTCAATCTTTTACCCTGTCTAAGACCGGACTGAAAAGCGTAGGT
This sequence comes from Chaetoderma sp. LZ-2023a, assembly GCA_034401795.1. Classification (NCBI taxonomy): domain Eukaryota; kingdom Metazoa; phylum Mollusca; class Caudofoveata; order Chaetodermatida; family Chaetodermatidae; genus Chaetoderma; species Chaetoderma sp. LZ-2023a. The sequence goes on from JAVVLW010004834.1 coordinate 36,117, forward strand.
GATTTGATGATGCCACTTTTAGAACAACACATCAAAAGGACCCGCAGATGGATACAATTGTGGATTGATACCGATGACACACAGCGAATGAAAATGCAGTGTATGCGGCCATGGTGAAGGACAAAAATCTGAATTACCAGACTTAAGGAACCTTCCAAGCAAGAGGAATCCCAGACTGGCCATGATGTGGTTAAAAGAACCGAGGTCCAGTTAGGATTAAATCTGTATGTATGGAAATATCAGAACACACTGTCCCTTATCCTTGATGGGACCAGTGGTGATTGGCCAAAAAGTTTCCATGTTCATATTATTCCTTGCATCGATGAACTCCATTTCTGAGACAACGTATCAGGAAGAGTTGAATATTATAAAACGATTTGACTGTAAGTCATCACTGTCTCAAGCAGCAATAAAGCAGCCATGGCTTCGTCAAAATAATTCCAAAATATGCAACAGAATTAGTATTAAATCATAAGGACATGAAGTTGTCGGAAAAGGATAATATGTAAGGTGAAGATAAGAGCTGAGATTCTTTAAAAAGATGATCTGCCAGCACCTCATACTCTTTAAAATCCTTGGATTCTTTGCCATTCCTCCACTGTAACCTACTTGAAGAGCAGAAATTTATGAGGCAGGACTATGTCACAGGAGACCAAAGTGGTTTGATAGAAGAAAGGGGAAGGATTCAATGACCAGTTGATTGTACCTTATATGTAGGAAATCTGCTACCTATGACAGCATGAGGCTAGCTATATCCATCCCCACCCCTGAGAAAGTAGAGATTATCTAGAAGCGCTTAAGCATAACAGCTAGGATAAGAATAAACCTGCAGAATCTTATTTTACAAAATCTAATGTTAAACAAAGCTAGTATGATAGGAACCCAAATGTTAATATAATTATCGGATGATTAAACAGGAAAGAAGTCCACCAAACTTGTTACCAGATAAAAGATGGATAAGGACAAAAAACTGAAAATACACAGAAGGGTGAAAGGAAAAGAACATATTCCACAATCCATGAGAAGGCAATGACGCAATCATTTTGGTTAGCCTCCCCCACCCCCCCCCCCCCCTTGAGGAATTTATTTAATAATGCCTGCAAATATTAGAATTTAGAAGATAAAAAATAGGCTTGAATAGATAAAGCACAGGAAACAGGTCCATATGAAAATAACAGAAAAAGACATATCACCAGTCAAAGAAAAAGATAAAAATTTCTACTAAACTCGAGAAAGGAGCAGTGTAAGTCTTGATAAGACAAAAAAGATTAGAGGAGGTACGTTATGTAGAATATCTTTATTATTGTGACAAGCTTACTTTCACACATAAATATGCTTCATCATGACGAGGGATCCTACTGACAGACAGAAAGGTCAGACTGATGTAAACCATGCCTGTCCTATGTGAAAAATAAATCAGGCCAGATATGACACTAAAAGATAGCAAACCACTATCCACAATTAAAATAAAAAGACTGATGCACTGATTGCAGATTATTAGAATGGAGATCGATTCCAATTTTTTGAGAGAACAGGTGGAAAATAGGGATTTGGCTAGATGGAGGCTGATAGGAAGAAACTAATACATGAGAAGATTCAGGAGCAAAACGAAATCTGGTGAAGTTAAAAAGACAAAAGAACTGCTAGGATTATAAGGAAAAATAAAGTTATTCCTGGAAAATAAATGCGAAGATGTATAAGGGTGACCTAGAGCATAAAAAAAAATTAGGAACGCTAGGCCGAGATGAGTGTACCCAAGGTTTCGAAGGATGAGCAGAATTGGATGATTCAGCCACTAAGAACAACTGATAAAGAAATTAAAAGAAATAAATAAATAAATTCAAAATAAGATCCCCTGAGATAGGGCATTTAAATTGTCAAACGTGATTTAGAAAAATAAACAATACCAGCAAAATAGAAGTGAATTGATTTGGCATACCTAAAACCGCAGTTCAATTATAATCAATTGGTATACCATAAATAATGAAAACAAGTTATAGTTGACTATAACAATCGATTGAGAGCTGATCTGTATTTGTATATGTTAACTCTGCAAATTCCAATTGGATGTCCTGCAATGTATGTGTGACTGCGCGAAGGAGCTGGTGCCAAACTTTTATAAAAAATGTTAAAACTACATACATTGTACATTATTGTTGACATCTTATGGACCAGCCTGCTGCATCCGATGGTAGTTTATTCCACAGACTTAATCGATACATTAACTTCCCAACCGGTATGTTACATATGTTATGTAGAATACCTTTGTAGGAGATGTTCCAAACCGGTATATAGTACACCTTACGTAGGAACGAATTTGAAGACGTCTACTGTATAAAATTATCCTTCATACCCTGGGTAACTGTGCTCATTAAATCCAGAGTGATATGAAGATCCACCAAAAGAATTTCTAAAATAGTATGAATGATTATACCTTAAGTAGGAAAAGACCCATCTTAGTTTGTGTTTAGCTTATACTAATAAAGGGTCTGATAGTCAATAACGTTCGTGATTCAAAGATGATGCTTCCTACTAAAATACGGAGATAGACGCATATCCATGATATGATATACTAAAATTGAGCAGCTACTTTTTAATATCAAAATATTAACCATTTCTCTCAAAGTTATTAAAGTTTAGAATTAGAAAATTAAAGTGCGCTAAACTGCATATTTATGCTCAATTCACATACTTAGTGATGTTTTCCTCTGAATTCTGAAACATTTCTGTACATCTAACATACCACGAAAATTGAACATCACTCCCACATGAACTGTTGCCATCCTGCGCCTATGTTTAATGTGTACCTCCAAACATGATTCGGAAGTGAAATTATTAAATTGAACCGCCTAAATATTGCGTACTCTTCAAAAAAGATTGTTTATTCCATCAAAACTAATCATAAACATGACATAAAATGTCGTCTTGAAATACATAAATAAATCACGTGATATTAGGTGTTCGCCACGGTTAAATCAAATTTTAATGAAGTATCTCACAAATGAGCGAGTACTCGCATATATAATTAGCCGGGAAGCGGAAATGTGATCTAACAGACTCCATTTGTGTTCTCGCGAGATCTACGCTAGCGGGAGCGAGATAGCGAGAAACTACGGCTCTATGATTAGATTGTAAGTCTCATCAGTGCCTCCAAAGTAATTTTTATTTTGCCACTGAATGCCATTAGAATCGTTGTACCTCGCTTTAATTCTCGGGCGTTAAAGCAATTTTTCTCATGCATCGCATGCCATTTTAGATCATTTTATGTTGGTCACTTAAATACAATATAACCAGACATATGTAATGCATTTTCTCGCTAGATTTAAAAACTAAATAAACGCTACACTCTGACACAGGCTTGAATGGGTGAACTTATTTACACCCAGACATCTTTACAAGGTATATTTGGGCTTAGTAGCCTATCTAACAGAAGACGATTATGTGAATATGAGGAAACAGGTCAATATTGTAATTTTGAACATCTGGGTATCACGAGAAAAGCCATCATTTGCGGATTACTACACACTAAAGAGGAATGCTCATAGCAACGTAATGTTTACATTTTCCCATGACACTCCGGCCATAAAATCTTGTAGCAGAAAAAATATAATCGCGATGACCGAATCGTGAATAAAAATGGTCTTGTCTTTATTGTAATGTGACTGACATGACTGATCATCGTAACGTATTTGCGAGTTTCATGATAGTTGCTTAATAACGGTCCTTAAAAGGACCACTCGCTTTTTCTTCATGGGATAATGATGATCGTGGTGTATCCTTGTGGTGTTCATCCGGTCCACCATGCCTGTTTGCACCACTGTCACGTTCATAAGAGATCTAATAACTTCCCAACCGGTATGTTGCATATGCTATGTAGGATACCTTATGTAGGATTCGATCCCAACCGGTATGTATAGTACACCTTATGTAGGAAGGAATGACGCTCGGAAATACGTACCTAGTCAAAACTCTTAATTGATCCACTAACTTCCCAACCAGTATTTTACATATGTTATGTAGGATACCTTTCATAGGAGATGTTCCAAACCGGTATATATTAGTCACTACTGTTGGGTTGTCTGATCGAACTAGAACTATCCTGCCCAGAACTTTCTCCATGAAATGGTCCGAGACCAAGACTACTGCTTGCATTTCCAGCAGATTGATGTGTTCTAGTGACTGATCCAGATTCCAAAAGCCCTGATATTGTGGCCTCTTCCAGGCAATCTCCCCATCCATCCATTGATGCATCCATATACATCGTTATATGAGGGTGGGGAAGGGACAACATACCCCCCGCTAGGAGATTGACTCTTTCCATCACCCATTGCAGGTGGTGGATAAGGTCACAACACTGACACATCCAGTGCCCCTGTACTCTGGGCCCACTGTGGCATGAGAAATAACTGGATAGGGCGCCTGCACAAGGCTGCCTGAGGAATGACTGGTTCCAGTGAAACCAACAACCCCAGCATTCTCAAGTAAACCCGTGCCAGAACATAATGACTATTGCACACTGACTGTATTACTTAGATGAGTATTTCTACTCTCTCCGGAGATGGATAAACATATCCTATCTCTAGATCAATGAACATGCCCAGCCAAACAAACCTCTGGGATGGTGTCATCTCTGATTTCTGAAAATTTATTATCAAGCCTAGATCTGCCAATTTTTTCAAAAATATTTCCAGGTTTGCTGATAGACTTTCTTGATTGTGTGCTTTTAACAGTCAATCGTCTATGTATGTGTGGACTGCTATGTGTCTCCCACGGAGGAATGTTGTGATAGCAAGGACCACTCCGTTAAGACCCGAGGAGCCGTCGAGATTCTAAATGGGAGAACCTTGTATTCTCATTGGCATCCTTGAAATGCTAATCTCAGGAACCGATGAAAACTCCTCGCAATAGGAATATGGAAATAAGCATCCTTTAAGTCTATGGACGCCATCCACATTCCCTTCTCCAACCCCGCTAATACTGTTCTTATTGTATCCATTTTGAAACTTGGTGTGTCTATGTACTTGTTTAGCAGTTTGAGGTTGAGAATTGGTCTTCACCCTCCAGTGCTTTTTGTCACTAGAAAAACAGTTGAATAGCAGCCCGGACAACTTTGTGCCGGTTGAATTGCTTCTTTAAGCATGAGGTAATTTATTTCTTCCTCGATGCACAACCATTGATTTGGATCTCTTGAGATTTGAGTTCAGACTGGGACCAGACAGTTGCAATGGTGGATGAGATATAAGACTAAGCTGTCCTGGGTTAACCGCTCCCACTCCTGCACGTGGAAGGCCAGGAAGCCTCCCACTGGACCATCTTGGTTGCGAAGGTGATCCAATTCTGATGGCAAGAGTGGGACTGTCCCTGGTGACACTAGCGACACTGGAGTGGCCCTGGTGGAAACCGCACTTTCAGGCCCGATTCCCAGTAACAGATCCTCGCGCACACCTGCCTGCACCTCGCGTACCTTGATGTGCTTGTTGCCACCTTGCAGGTTGAGATGGAGGAACCCGCTCCCCTCACCCCCACCCCTTCCATGCCTGCTGGGCCTCGCTGGCGTGGCCTTGGCCTACGTCGCAAAGGTGGTTGGCCTCTGACTCTGGCACCACCACCTCGGGCCTGCTGGGGATGGAAAGCAGGGGGACCAGCGCAAGCGTTCTCTCTACGGAGAACATCAAACTGTTCGTGTAGTGTCCTCTGGTTATTCACCAGAGACACCGTCTCCTGGCGGTTCCTGCAATCTCCACCCCCGAAGAGACCACCTGCCGTAAATGTCCTAAGAAGCTTATTGTACAGGTCCTGGGACGGACACAAGTTATCCAATGCAAACATGTTTCTTAACCAGAAACTTCTGGTGACAGACCACGTCATGTAGTCCAGAGCCATGTTTATTCCATCCTGGATGGCTCTCTGGACTGAGACGGGGCTGGGTTGGTGTGACACACATGCTGCTACAACCCTGTGTCCCGCAGCGCTGTGTTTGCACTCCGCAAAGTGGCAGTGCATAAGGGGCCTGTGTCAGCCATGGACCCTGGCCAAGTGTATTCACCTAAGGCTGCATGGTCATCCGTTCAGGGCTTAGGGATGACGCCGTACCTCTGGGACTGGCCAGCAGGTATATGGCAGCACCATGCCACATCGTGTGGGCCCTCCATCCATTTGGTTGAATGGATGCCTCTGCCGCACAAAACATATCTACAATATGTTCCGCATATGGCAGAGATGGCATGGTGCTAGATGTCTGCTTCCCCATCAGCCACGGGCGCTTGTCACATTGGGAAGCAGACGGTTCCACCTCTAGTTCTGGCCTGTGCTTACCAGCCACTGGCAGGCGTCAAGCCAATCCTCTTCAGTGGCCACCTATGAATGTTCAAGAAGCCTTGGGCCCTCGTCGTCTTCTAAAACATTCGCAGATGGAGCTGTGGATGGAGCCACTGATACTCCTGGAAAGCCATCAAAGCCATACGTACCCGCGAATGTTGGCATGGCTTGCGTTGTGGCTAATCTAGAAGCTGGATCCATTGCATTATGGGGGGGGCAGGGGGATAAATGCATGATGGCATGGTCCGGACCTTCTGTAGCGCACATTTTGGCAAGCCAAGGAATGCAGTACGACCGGTCATCAGCTCCAACCCGGTCTACCCACTTGAACCGTGAAGTTATCTCTTTTGGCATGCGGGTGTCTGTTTCCATGCCCATCGGCTGAATGGGCGACCTATGACACAGAATATCCTCTTCTTCCTAGCCAGACAGGTTAGATGCTGGGCTAGCAAAGAACGCTAGTCCAGCCTGGCCAGGATGTGAGTCGAAAGAGGGGACAACTCCCTGAGTAGTTAGCTCCCAAGAGTAGCCAATGGGCGGGTACTCGAGGCTACTACTCTTACCACTGGGTCAACGGATGAGGCGAGTCTCAAGCTAGGGGTTGCCTCTGGATCGTGATCGAAAACTGGCAAACCACTAAGTAAGGATGATCCAGAGGCGGGAACATTCTGCACTGGAGCAAATGATGGAGATGACAAAGTACCAGGCTCGGGAAGAATGCTGTGAAGCATCTCGCGAACCAGGTCCTTTATCGTCTTCCTCATTTCTCCCATTATTTCCACACGGAATGGCTCCATGTCCGAGGACATGGATGTCTTCTGCTTCTTACCACACACATTACCATCATTGGACTTTTCCAACTTAGACTGTTCCAACTTCTTCTCCTCCGCCGCATGCTCCATCACCTGTAATTCGACACTCATTGAATGCAGCCTCACCCCACAGACTGCACACATCACACTTAAGTTGGGGACCACAGGTGGTGTACCTAGTGCAATCATGAGGGAAGAATCTAGGTTTGACAAACCGATGGCATGGGGGAGGCAGTCCGATTTCTGGAAGACATCTGATGAAGACAATGAGTTTTTTAGTCATTAGTAAACCAAAAGACCTGAAGAAGGGAAGCAAGTAACCTAGTCTAACCTTATAGGAAGATGCTTAAGAACAAACAGCCAGGTAATAATCAATTAGTAAATAAACAAGAGTGCTGAAACGTACAATGCCTCGCCTGTAAAGGTATGGATAGTGTGGATTTGTAATAAACATATTCAGTAAGGCACCAACAAACAAGTGTAACGAATCAAACGTGGACAATTTTATCAAACTGTGGATAGTCTGATCTTGAAACTAGTAATGATGCAGATAGTACCCATGCATAGTATATAACTCTGCTGTAAAATTGTGTTGACATCTGGTGAGCCATTGTTGAAAATGAGTGGTCCATAAAAGATTATACAAAAAAAATACGAACAAATTTCAAAGTCCAAAACTGTGAAAAAAGTAGTAAAAATTTCCCAAAATCATATCAGTAATGATGCAACTCAAATCTCTGTATTACATAGAACACTTCTGTAGTTTCATTGAAATTGGAATGACCATAGTTGAGCAACATGCTCGATCATAAACAACGTTAATGGAGAAGATTTTTAAGGACGTTTCTAAAAATCGGCCAAAATCAGGCCAGGTGAGCTAAAAATCGGACAAAATCCAAGATGGCCATCGACCAAATTGGCCGATCGGTTTCATTTGAACAAACTTTAATTTCTATACCTTAAAGATGCCTCTTGCCACATATAATTTAAATCGGCCCAGTAGTTCTCAAAAAGAAGACATTTTAAATTTCCAATTGCTTTAGTATGGGAGCTTTTGGCGGGAAAATGATCCAAGATGGCCGCCAAACCATTCATCCGACAGTTTCGAATATTGCAAATTTCAAATCAGAATACCCAAAAACCTATATAAAAACAATTTCAGCCTCAAAGTACATCAAGTAAAAAACGCCAATATGGCCGCCAAACATGCTATATTTTGATTGGCCCACGGCGGCCATGTTTTTTGACGGATCACCTTCCCTTGAACAAACTTTACTGGCCCTTAGACCCTAATCATATCTGTCCAATTTTCGCCTGATCCCTTCAGCGGTTCTGAAGAAGTAATTTTTGCTAAAACTAGGTCAACCAAGATGGCCGCCGAACCATTTGACCAATCAAATTCCCCTGAACAAACTTGGTTGAGCTCTTGCCCTCGATCAAATTTCATGAGGTTTCCTTCAATCCCTCAAGCGGTTTCGGAGAAGATTTTTAAAGAAGTTTCTAAAAATCGGACAAAATCCAAGATGGCCGCCGGCAAAATTAGTCGATCGGCCTCGTTTGAACAAACTTGGATCCCTGTGCCATAAGGATGCTTCCTGCCAAATATAATTGAAATCATCTCAGCAGTTTTTGAGAAGTCATTTTAAAGGACAAGTTGATGGACGGACGACGGACGGTCGCCACGACATAAGCTCACTCAGCCTTTCAGGCCAGGTGAGCTAAAACCATGACAAAAATTTAAAGTCCAAAGCTATGAAAAAGCAGTAAGTTTTGTTGATATCCAGTCAGCCATTGTTGAAAAATAATGGTCACTAAAAAAACGTAACCAAAAAAATATGAAAAATGTCCAAGTCCAAAACCGTGACAAAAATAGTTAAAATGACTGAAAATGAAATCTATTGTTATGCAGATCACATCCCTGGATAGTATATATCACTTCTGTAAAATTTTATTGAAATTGGATGAGGCATTGCTGAAAAATAAGTTGATTTAAAAACCTTAACCAAAAGTGTACTGGCAAAATACATGAAGAGTCCAAGTCCAAAACCATGAAAAAAATAGTTAAAATGCCCCAAAATGAAATCTATTGTTATGCAGATCACGACATTGTTGAAAAATAGGTTGATTTAAAAACCTTAACCAAAAGTGTTCAAATGACGGTCGCCGCCACCAATGCCGGAATTAGTAATCCCTATGTCTTGCTTTCTGCTTCGCAGGTGAGACAAAACCCAGGGCTGGATAAGAAGACATAACTCATTACTCTCTATCATGATAACAAGGGAGATAATCAGTATTTGAACTTTGACAAGTGTGAGCGAATTGTATTCAAAACTCAAGAAGACAATTAATACAGTGATGAACCATACGATAGCCTATACATAACCATCAGAGCAACTAGAATAAATAAAATAATTAATTTTGGCAAACAATTTTTTGCATTACTTTCAAAATATTAGTGTCTGACTGAGTAACTCTATGATACCTGGACCTTTAGCATAAGTAAACCGTCCTAACTTGAGTGACACCTTCGCTCATGCTCATTCTCTCCACCAGCAAACTCTGATGGGCAAAGGGGGGAAGAGTGAGAAACACTTTTTTATGAGTTTCATAAAGTCACACTTATTCATACCCTAATAACCACAAGACGGGGGTGGGGTGGGGGTGGGGGGGGGGGGGGGAGCTGGCGGAGAAAAGCTAACGACAGGTGACCAAAGATCTGTAAGTATAAGTACCTGTGAACACAACGATAAAGTGTGATTAGGCATTCAAGGCATGTGAAACCATTTTGACCACTTACACAGATGCCTTACCACATTTAGTGCGAATCCTGGAAACGGATTGCGTTTCGGAAAAACGGGACAAAAAATGTAATAAGTGATTGAAATCATCTGATAACTAGGTTCGGGAGCAGCCTCATGAGATGTTACTAGATCAGACATCCTTAGATGGCTAACAGATACTCTCAAAAGATGAAATAAATTAGTAGCCAATGCAAAAAGCTTAGCAGAGTGAATAATGTGTGTTGCATAAGCGGCCACTAATCTACAAAGAGGAAGTGACAGTCGGTGCATTCGAGAAGGTGGGGCGCACATCCGCCAAACTGTCAACTTTCATACCTGCCTATTAGGGGCAGTTTCTGTTAAAATCTGGGTATTATTGTAGCTAGGTCGATATTTAGAAATATCAAAGAGTATTAGGGAGGTAAGTATACTTTTGAAGTGAAATTACCATTTCTAGCTATGCCACACCCATTTCTAGCTATGTCACACCCATTTCTAGCTATGCCACACCCATTTCAATCTAATATGCTACCCCATTTCTAGCTATGCTACACCCATTTCTAGCTATGCCACACCCATTTCAAGCTATGCCATGCCACTTTCTAACTATGTCATGCCCATTTCTAGCTTTGCCAACCCAATTTCTAGTTATGGCAACCGATTTCTACCTATGCCACGACCATTTCTAGCTACGTCACATAAATTTCAAGCTTTGAACCCCATTTCTAGCTATGTCACTCCCATTTCTAGCTATGCCACACCCATTTCTACCTATGTCACACCCATTTCTAGTTATGCCACTCCCATTTCTAGCTATGGCATGCCCATTTCTAGCTATGCCACACCAATTTATAGCTATGCCATGCCCATTTCTAGCTATAACATGTCCGTTTCTAGCTTAGCCACACCAATTTCTAGCTATGCCATGCCACTTTCTAACTATGCCATGCCCATTTCTAGCTACGCAAACATCATTTCTAGCTATGGCACCTAATTTCTATCTATACCACACCCATTTCTGGCTATGTTACATCCATTTCTAGCTATGCCAACCCCATTTCTAGCTATGCCACTAGAGATGGGCGATTTCCCAATATCGCGATATTATCGTCAATTTCAACATCCGTTCAAGACTAATCACAGCACACGTCGTCCAAGAATCAACAACCACAGGAACTGTTATGCCGAATGCATTAAATGTAAGCCCCAAAAATTAGACCAGCTGATTATTTTGAAAATAATTTTGAGAAAGATTTTAGTATCTGTGACACCAACTTTCCATCAAATTGCTTTCAAATTAATCAGTTTAAATTGGATAAATTATTTCAACAGTTCACATTTCAGCTTTTAGTGTGAAATGTGACAATGCGTTATATTCACACCTTCACAGTAGACCTCTATGATACCACAGGCCTTGAGTGGTGGTGGTGGTGGTGGGGATGGAATAAAAGGTAAATTCCTTGTAAAAGCTAGGAAATTACAAACACAATTACTAGCCTGTTCCATAACTGGCCGTATCCTACAGTACATCTCTGTCAAACTGAATATTAACCAATCAAACAGCCAGATTTACTGGAAACACAGATCTAGGGGGTGTTCAACTGGCGAACTACAGATAACTGTAGCTGATTATTTGCTAGCCGAAAATGATGCGTTTGACTGTAAAATAATCATCTATAGTTAACTATATTTGGCTAGTCGAGCGTGACTGTAGACCTAATGCAGTTTTAGCCAATCAGATTTAAGCTTCAGGATTTCCCTTTTGCAAATGGTGAATGTCAGTTTTACAACAAATTTGTTCCCTAGTTGAACAAGAGGCCCAAGGGCCTGTGACGCTCACCTGGACCATTATCATTTGAAGCATTTGCATTTAAATATACATGATTCGTTACATTAAACAAGATGGAAAATTTTCACAGGAAAAATCTACCAATCAAAAATTCTGAATGGAAATTCTGGCGCCTATGATCATAGGATCCTTTTGGCCATATTTGCTTGAAACCAGTTAACTTGACAAGCAGAAGTAATTTGACAATTTCCAGTAATTTTTTCATAAAATCTAAGCTTTTCACCCAAAAAATAGCTCAATCAAAATTCCAAATGGAAGTTCTGGAGCATACCACCATAGAATCCATCTAACCAAATTTGGTTGAAGTATGTCAAGCAGCTATGCAGGAGTAGCATTTTTGAGCATTTTCGGTACATTTTTCATAAAATCTAAGATTTTCACCCAAAAAATTTACGAATCAAAGTTCTGAATGGATGTTCTAGAGCCCATCATGACAGGATCCATTCATCCAAATTTGGTTGAAATCGCTATGGATGGTAAGGAGAAGAAGTAATTTGACAATCTCTGTTACATTTTTCATAAAATCTAAGATTTTGACCCAAAAAATTTACAAATCAAAATTTCAAATAGAATTCAAATAGAATTTCACAGGATCCTTTCAGCCAAATTTCGCTAAAATCACTCAAGGTAAGGAGAAGCAATTTGACAATTTCCAGTACATTTTTCATAAAATCTAAGATTTTCACACCAAAAATTGATGAATCAAAATTCTGAATGGATCTTCTGGAGCCTACCACCATAGGGTCCTTTCAACCAAATTTGGTTGAAATCGCTCAGAACGGTAAGGAGAAGCAATTTGACAATTTCCGGTACATTTTTCATAAAATCTAAGATTTTCACCCAAAATAATTACAAAATAAAATTCCAAATGGACGGTCGCGTATCCTTTCAGCCAAATTTGGTTGAAATCAGTCAGAATGGTAAGGAGAAGAAGCATTTTGATAATTTCTGCGACATTTTTAATAAAATCTAAGAAATTGAGGAATCAAAATGGAAGTTCTGGCGCCTACGACCATATTTGCCAAATTTGGTTGAAATCAGCCAAGTGGTTAATTAGTAGTAGTGTTTTAAAGCAAAAGATGACGGATGGACGACGGACGGATGACGGATGGTTACCACAGCATAAGCTCACTTGGCCCGAAGGGCCAGTTGAGCTAATAAAATGGTGAGACTGGCATAAAATACAAAGTTTATGCTTGGTTAATATTCACGCTGGAATTAGGAGATCAATTTAATCCATGCCCATCAGTAATGATGTAGATAATCTGTTTGTGGTATGAGCCGTGACCACGTTGAAGGTTGGGATTTAGTGGCAATTATTACAAGTTTTAAATTACACCTTATCCTCAAGCCCAATTGCCTAGACGATATATATCCTAGATATCGTTATTGTCTTTTAAAAGCCAATATCGCCCAGCTCTATATGCAACATCCATTTCAAGCTATGTTATATCCATTTCTAGATATGCCAAGCCCAATTCTAGCTATGCCACACCCATTTCTAGCTATGCCAAGCCCAATTCTAGCTATGCCACACCCATTTCTGGCTATGTTACATTCATTTCTAGCTATACCAAGCCGGAATAGATTTCAAGAAATATGAAACGTGAATTCATAGATACTTGAGTGACAGATTGGATCTCTCTATTGTGAAATGCTTCCGAACCCACACCTAATGCATATCCAAAGATTAGAATCATTCTACAACAGAGTTATATCATCAAAATCAAGAGGAATCCATTTCTAGGCATTCTAGCTACGCACTGTCTATTTCTAGTTATAAGCTCTGCAAACTTCATACACATTTTGAAATCGATTTGAAACTGAAACATGAATTCTCAGAATCTCACTTTCAAGGTAACGATAAAGCTAAGCTGATGAATATCTTGAAACAAATTTGACTGTGGGCTGTTGCTTCCTATGGCAGCAGACGCTCCCAGTCAAATTAGTTTCAAGATACTCACCAGAATGGTTATTAACTGTCTCGCTGCTGCAAGCCACCAGACAATACCTCATGACTTGCTGGATATTTTTGAACATAATTTGACTGAAAGTTGTTGGTGGGTTACCCACCAACAACTTTCAGTCAAATTGTTTTCAAAATATTCAGCCCGTCAAGAGATAT
>JAVVLW010004840.1:0-10000 GCA_034401795.1 Chaetoderma sp. LZ-2023a
ATTTATCTGTCAGTTACTGGTCTAATAGATGAGTCCATTTCTAGCTATGCCATGCCTATCTCTTGTCTAAGAATTCCACACATGCTTTGTCCGTGTTGGAATCCATCAAACTTTGAATTGCCAGAATCCAACTATCACGGTAATAATACAAGTAAGCTGTTGAATATTTTGTGTTAAATCCTACTTTTTACCCTCACAAGGCAAGAAAGCACAAATTCGTTATGAGGTGAGGAATACTTGGTTGAATATTTTGCAGCAACAGCTTCCAAGCAAATAATTGTCAAAATATTAACCAACTTTCTTGTATAATTATCTTGAAATTGAGATGCTGGAATTTCTAACCCAATGATTAAAGGAGACTGATCTATGCCTCATTGGAATTGGCATGAGAAATTTTCTGGGAGATTAAGTTACATTGATATTTTAATCGCAATCTTGTCATCTTGATTTGAAGTCTATGGGTGATAGACAGGGTGTCGGTGGAGGGGATGTGGAGCAAAGATGTGGATGCTCATATTGGTCAATGTATGTGCATCAGTATATACATGTGTCTGTGCATGCATGAGTGTTTACATTGGCAGAAAATAGGTTATGTAGACCTGGCAGTTTACTTGCTCATATTATGCATTTACTTATTCAGCCCATTCCTTTTTGAGCCATTAATTATCACAGCTAGTGATGATATTAATGGCTATAGATTCAGTAGAAATAAAGTTGCTGAAAGCTGATGTGTCTTACAGCAACATTTTCCCCCCAAAATGAACACCAGTTATCATATATAAGAGGAAATGGGATATAGGTATCTGAATGTTCAGTGGAATTGTGATTACATTGAAATGTGCATTAAGCCTTTAACACTCATATCAGCCAAAAATGGTTTCTGCAGTTGTCTTGAGAAATGTCAATTTGCAGACCAAGAGAAAACTATTTTTGAAAATTTACCACTGGAATGACTGGCTCGGTTATCGAGCCAGTCATTCCAGTGGTAAATCTTCAAAAATAGTTTTCTCTTGGTCTGCAAATTGACATTTACTGTGAGAAAATTGAATTGTCTTAAAAGTTTAAATCATCTCTTTCCATTACAGCATCAACTGCCTAAAAACTTAACTGAGGAACATCGTAAGTTAGTCGAGGACTTATTTGATTGGTTAATCGATCCCTGCCTCTACTTCGTCCATCATGACTGCCACATGTTCTTGCAAATGTCAAACATGCATATGGTGCAGGTGTTGATGAAGCTGTATAGCTGCTTGATGGATGAGATCATCGCAGCGGGGAATGAAGAGAAGAATGATATGGATGATGAACCGGCTGGACACGACACTTTGACCGCATCTCAAGTGAGTAGAGAGAAGTTATTTGCAACCCACATGTAGAAGTGGATTGTTTTTAAGAGTAGAAGCATCTTAGGCTATCCATAAAAAAAAATTTTGGGGGTATTATTAATTTATTTAAAAAAATAAATAAATATATGTTTTTCATTAACTATGGTTGTAATTGTCAAATTTGTCACGTTTTTCATGTCACAATTAGTCAAATGGATTCACATTGCATACAAATGGCCTTAAAAACATTGTAATTTGTATAGTATGACAAATTATGGATGTTTTAGCATTTATGCTGGGTAGAAATCTTTTTATGTTTATTCCCGGCCGGGTGAAAAAAAAGAAAATTTTCACCAGTGAGGTTTACAGGAAACGAAACTATTTTTTATTTTGTCCTTATTCTGAGAAGTTTTCCCCTAATAAACAATTATTACATCAACTAGTCATTTAACCCTTTAACTCTCAAATCTATTCAAATAATTTCAATTTTCTCATAGAAAATGTTCATTTGCTGACCAAGAGAGGACTATTTTTTTTTAATTTACCACTGGAATGACTGGCTCGGTTATCGAGCCAGTCATTTCAGTGGTAAATTTTCAAAAATAGCCTTCTTGGTCTGCAAATGGGCATATCTCAAGGCCACTGTAGAAGCCGTGTTTAGCTGATATGAGGGATAAAGGTGTAAGATTCAAATTAGCTAAAACGGCTTCCAGTCAAATTATGCTGCAAAATAAACGAAATCAAGGATTTCTTTTTTCACGAGAGAGTTGATACTTACCTCCCTAATACTTTTGATATTGCTAAATATTGGCTTTCACTCAATAAACACTCAGATTAAAACAGTTAGGTGCCCCTACTGGGCAGGGAGTCAGAGCGTAGTCTGGCGGATGCCAGCCCCACCACCGCGCATGCGCAGACTAGCACTTCCTCTGACTAATTTATTGGCTGATACACATGCAACTATAAAGAGCCTGAAGACCGAGCCTCTGTGGGGTGGAGAGGCCGGGTCCGTATCTAGGGAGGTAAGTATCAACTCTCTCGTGAAAAAAGAAATCCTTGATTTCGTTTATTTCACATCAAGAGTATACTTACCTCCCTAATACTTTTGATATTGCCAGAATTCGATAGTGAATTCGGCGGGAGGGAGGCGAGGTCAAAAGACCAGCTCATCCCTATACGCTTTTCTGCGTTTAAGGCACTTAAACTTCTGAAACTGTATGAAAAAACAGTCAGGATTTGACTAACCATCGGATAACACCCCCGATGTATGAGAGATGACCGAATGTCATATGCGCTCCCCCCCCCTCCTTCCTGGGAGGAAGAGTCGAATGACCTCAATGTCCTATACGCTCTCTACGTACAAGTGCCATGTACTACAGGACAGAGACGAAAAAACTCCATTTTCGTATACTCTCAACAATGAACCACATAAATACACAAAACCATCATCATATTAATAACGGGTAACGTGACAAGACAATCAACAATGGACAACACATACACAAGACTGACCTTGTTGAAATGGCTGCTGACATCCTCTTCCCATTGGTGAAGAACGATGTAGTCCCAAATTAGTGGTTGTTTCCATAAATTAATTGTGAAATATATAAGCAATGAGGAAACCCCATCAAAAATATATGCCTAGTTATTTTTTCAAAATCGACAAGGCGAGAGGATTAGAGGTGTCACGGAGATAATGGTCTGTAAAACTTGACTCACAGTGCCACTGAGCCACCGACATAATATCATCCACAGGGACCCCATTAAATAGGGCAGTGGATGTCACTACGCCGCGGACACTGTGAGCCTTGGCCACGTCAACCTGCTTCCCGGTGGCGGATTTATGGCAAAACTGAATGCATTCTACATTTCACATCAAGAGTATACTTACCTCCCTAATACTTTTGATATTGCTAAATATTGGCTTTCACTCAATAAACACTCAGATTAAAACAGTTAGGTGCCCCTACTGGGCAGGGAGTCAGAGCGTAGTCTGGCGGATGCCAGCCCCACCACCGCGCATGCGCAGACTAGCACTTCCTCTTTGCTAATTTATTGGCTGAGAGACAACACATGCTTTCATGATAGAATCTTTCTATACTCTTTTCAAAGCTTTTTAAGACTATTAGATAGAAGTTTACCGCTGACAAAGATGGCTGAGAGAGTGACTTCGCCACAGGAGGGCCTTGGACCTTTAAATCAGGTGACTTCTAGTAAAATTAGCGAGTTTTGTCCCGTTGTAATGTGTTTCCGGGACTCTCGCTAAACGTGATAAGCGCCTTAATTAGTTGGGTTTTTTCAACTAGGTGCTATATAAGACTAATCTCTCTTTGTGTTTATGTCCACAGGTCTGTGTGAAGGAGAAATAAGGACATGACATCAGCAGAGGGTTTGTGTCTCTCCACCATGGTTCCATTTCCTACTAATACTGTTAGGTTATCTAACCAAAAATTCTATGCCCAGTGAGTTGGAGGCCTATTATAAAGGTCTTCTCACTTTGCCCTCTTGATCCAATTCCTTCCCCTTGAGGTGGAGAGAGTTAAGAGGCGTTCAGTGGTGGAGTTCTCCAGTTCATCAGGTGGATGGTTTGTCTAGACAAGGTGTCAGGTATTAATTATTGATATGAGAAAGGGAGATAATTAACACTATTTGCCATTGTTATCAGTATTTATCTGATGCTTGTGTAGTCGAAATGTCCATTCTGCACATGTTCTGGTTAGAGATACAATTCGTCCTTGCACTGGGATGTTTGTTGGGATCGATTTTGTCCTGTCATAGGATTAATGACGTCATAATCAGCTTTGCTCTTTATTTACAATTAAAGTTGTCCGAAGCTGGTTTCTGATAAAAATTATGATCTTTATGATCATTTCCTTCTCTTGAGTTGGTGAGTTTCTAAGCTTAACTAGTTTGCTCATACTCCTCGTCCTTTGGCCTTTTTCAGAGACCTGGTTGTGCGTCCTGTGGACGATTTTTGAGGGACAAGTTTGGCCCTCATCTATGTTTTCAGTGTAGCCCCTGTGGTCCCTTGCTTAATTGCGAGATATGTAAGCACTGGGGGGGCGAGCTAATGTCCGAATTCTTGTGCTTGCTGGCGAAGGACAAGTTGGAGGAGGAGAAAAAGAAGCTGAAAAAAGAGGTCGTAAGTAAGAAGGGTAAGAGGAAGGCCTCGTCCGCGGTGGACATGGAGGCCTTCCGGTCCGAGATGTTGGGAGAGATGAGGAGGACAATCAAGGATTTGGTTCCAGAGTTGCTTCGTGGCATGCTTCCTGGACCAAATCCTTTATTGACCTCATCATCTGCTTCGGAGCAGGTAATCCCCACCTCTGAATCAACGTTCCTTAGTACGCTTCCGTTGTTTGAAGATTCAGAGGTGGCCCCATTAGAGGGGGTGTTCCACGGCCCTGGCAGCAGGCTTATTGCCGCGCCCAATAGGGACCGTGGACGGTCGTCGCTGGAACCCGCGGGCTGCTCATCAGTCCAGGGGTATCCGCACACCGCGGCTGCCAGTACCTCGTATGGCACCTTCCCTGGCCAGTCCGGGTTAGCTCTCTTTGCTGACCCGGAGTCTAATCTTTCTGGCCAGGAGGATGATGATTACCTGTTGGGGTCGCCGTCTGAAGACGTGGCCATGGAATATGACGTTTGTGCGCCCCTCGCGGGGAATACAGGCGCCTTTTTCCACGGTTCTACTCTCCCAGGGGTAGAATCCACGGTTCAGACTGTGGCCCTGGGCGCTGAAGGCCAGCGGTACCGCATACCTCGGCTTGCCGAGAGTGTAGCTGGTGCTGGCCGGGGCCGTGGTGGGGCGGTATATGCCCCGCGCTCTACCACGGCGCCTGCTCCTGGTCAAGCCAGTGAGATTAGCATGCCGGTATTATCAGGCCCGCATGCTCTCCCTGGCTTGCCAGGGATATCAGCGTATCCGCCGTCAAGCTCTGTTGCTTGTGCTCAGGAGGAAGACGAAGGCCCCCGTCTTGTAGAGCGCTCGCAACTAGCCACGGAGGAGGATTGGTCTGACGCTTGCCAGTGGTTGGTGAGTGTTAGACCAGATCTGCCCGTGGAGCAGTCGGCTAGCCAGCGTGAACACAGGCGTGGTTAGCTGGTAAGCCTACTGCTAACGCTATGCCTTCTCTGCCGCTGGCAGAGCATGTCGCTGACATGTTCGAGGCGGCGGAGACGTCCATTAAGGCGAGTGGACGTCTCGCTAAGGCCCCGCGCGAGGTGGCCAGGCGTTGCCGCATCGTGCCCCTGGACTACCAGCGGTACGGTGTGGTACCAAAGCCGAGCGTGGATGACCGCGCGGCTTTGGGTGAGGATGCGCGGCCAGGCTCCCGTTCTGACACGGGAGTCTTGTGTTCGAACGCGTTGCGTTCGGCAAATGCCGCGTTGCGTGATGCGGAGGAGAGTGGGAGGGCTTCGATTGCCGCTCTGTCCCACGTCTCCCAGCTGTTACAAGGGGTAGTAACAGCATCCGCATCGCGCCAGCCAAGTCCGGTCACAGTCCAGCGAGCCATCCAGGATGGTATCAACCTGGCTCTGGACTGTATGACGCGGGCGGTGACCAGGAGTGTCCGGGCAAGGCGCACTTTTGCCTTGGATAATCTGTGCCCGTCCCAGGACCTCTACAATAGGCTACTACGTACGCCTATGACAGGTCCTGGTCTCTTTGGAGGTGAGGGATGTAGACACCTCCAGGAGACGGTTACTCTGGTCAATAACCAGAGGGCGCTGCGCGAACAGTTTGAGGTGCTTCGTCGTGCCAACGTTCGTGCCGCACCCCCTGCGTATCGTCCCCTGCAGGCTCGAGGTGGTAGTGGCCAGGTCAGAGGCCAACCACCATCGCAGCGCCGGCCTCGGCCGCGTGCGATTCGGCCAGCAGCGAGGGGGGCGCAGGCTCCTCAGGCGCAGTCAGCCAGGCAGCCGCCCGCGCACCGAGGTGCGCGCGGTGCTGGTCGTGGCGCGCGAGGATCTGGGCGGGGTAATCGTTCCTGATGGGACGGTTACCGCGGTGAGAACCGCGCCGGTGTTTCTGGCAAAGGAGACAGTGCCGCTCTTGCACTCCTTATGTCCACCTCTATCCCTAGGTGGACCGATGGGAGGCCGATTAGCCGACCACATGCAAGAGTGGGAACGGTTAACTCAGGACCGTTTAGTCTTGCGATGGCTTTCAGTCGGGTATCATCCCGATTGGATGACAGGCCCGCCATCGCGACTGTCTCTAGTGCCGATCTGGACTCCAAATCCGAGAGATCCAGATCAAAGGTTGTGTATCGAGGAGGAAATAAATTCCCTCATACAAAAAGGAGCTATTCAGCCGGCACAGAGGTGTCCGGGCTTCTATTCAACCCTGTTCTTAGTAACAAAGAACACCGGAGGGTGGAGACCAATTCTCAACCTCAAGCCATTGAACAAGTGCATAGAGACGCCCAGTTTCAAGATGGAGACTGTGCGCTCGGTGTTGGCGGGGTTAGAGAGGGGAATGTGGACAGCGTCGATAGATTTGAAGGACGCTTATTTCCACATCCCCATACACAGGAGTTTCCGTCGCTTCCTGAGATTTGCATTCCAGGGCAGACAGTGGGAATTCAGGGTGCTACCCTTCGGAATTTCCACGGCTCCTCGGGTTTTCACCCGTGTGGTTCTTGCGATCACCGCATACCTCCGCAGGAGAAGCATAGCAGTCCACACGTACATAGACGACTGGCTGTTGAAAGCGCACACCCGGGAAAGTTTGTCGGCCAGTCTGGAGATTGTTTTGAAAACTCTCACAGACTTAGGCTGGATGATCAATTTCCCAAAATCAGAGCTGACTCCATCCCAGAAGTTTGTTTACCTGGGGATGTTCTTCGATCTAGAGACAGGATATGTTTATCCTACTCAGGAGAGAGTTCAGAAACTCATCTCATTAATTCAGTCAGTGTGCGACAGTCGTCATGTCCTGGCACGGGTTTACTTGAGAATGCTGGGGTTGATGGTTTCATTGGAACCAGTCATTCCTCAGGCCGCCTTACGCAGGCGGCCGATCCAGTTATTTCTCATGACACAATGGACCCAGAGTACAGGTTCGCTGGACTCGAATGTGTCAGTGTTGGCGCCTCTGATTCATCACCTGCAATGGTGGTTGGACACAGAGAATCTCTTGGTGGGGGTTATGCTAACCCCTCCCCACCCTCAGGTGACTGTGTATACAGATGCATCGATGGAGGGCTGGGGAGCTTGCCTGGAAGAGTCCACGATATCAGGGCTTTGGAATCTGGAACAGTCAAAGGAACATATAAATCTACTGGAGCTAAGAGCAGTAGTCCTGGGCCTGGAACATTTCTTACAGAAAGTTCAGGGCAAGATTGTTCTTATTCGTTCAGACAACTCAACAGTTGTGACTTACATAAACCGCCAGGGCGGAACGAAGTCGCCCAGTCTCTGTATGATGACATGGAAACTGCTTTGTTGGTGTCTGGATCACCAGATTACCTTGAAAGCAGTTCATATTCCGGGAAGGTTAAACCTGCTAGCAGACTCATTGAGCCGAAGGATGAGTGTTTTACCCACGGAATGGCAACTAAATCAATGTGTGGCGGATCGTCTGTTCGACCATTGGGGGAAACCCAACATCGATTTGTTCGCAACGAAGAAGAATGCGAAGATGACGACGTACGTCTCTCCGATTCCGGATCCAAGCGCTTTCGCAACAGATGCGTTAGCTATCAGCTGGGGGAGAATGTATGCATACGCATTCCCTCCAGCAATCCTGATTCCAAAAATTCTTCAGAAAATCAGACAAGAGGAATGCCAAGTGCTTCTGATCGCCCCGGATTGGCCAAGCCGATCATGGTATACGGATCTGCTGGACCTTCTGGTCTGCAATCCGGTTCCTCTGCCTCTGATGGACGATATTATCTTCCAGGGCAAGGCCCTTCACAACAATCCGTCAATGTTCAGATTGACTGCGTGGATGTTGTCAAGGAATCTAGAATTAAGGAGGGCTTTTCTGAGCAAGCAGCCATGTTTATGGCCAAAGCCAGGAGGGGGTCAACCTCCAGAGCATATAATTATAAAATCAACAGATTTGCAGAATGGTGCTCAAAAAGATGTATTGATCCAATGGATGCATCTATTCAGGTAGTAGCTGATTTCCTCTGTCACCTTTATGATGCCTATAGCCTCAAGCCTAACTCTATTGCTGGTTATAAGTCAGCTTTAATGTCTGTTATTCCTTGCTTGGCTAAGAGGGGAAGTGATGAAGTGAATACATTAAATGTATTAATTAAAGGCATGGGCAATCTAAGACCAAGGAATCCACCGGTGATTCCGTCTTGGAGTTTATCGCTAGTGCTTCAAGTACTAGGTGATAAGCCGTTTGAACCACTTAGTTCCATTTCTATGAAACTATTAACACTGAAGACTGTGTTTTTAATTGCTGCGGCCTCGGCTAGGCGTAGGAGTGAGATTCATGCCTTATCAGCCGAGGATGACCGTTTTGTGGTTTCAGGGGAAGGCCTTAAGCTGCTACCTAGGATTAATTTCTTGGCTAAAAATCAGTAGTTGAAATATCCAGGTCAACCTATTATTTTGCCTGCTTTAACTAGATATGATCCTAATTCTAAAGCATGGTGTCCTGTCCGGGCGCTTCGCCGGTACAAACAACGTACGGCGGAGTGGCGCACCGATCAGTCAGCGTTATGGTTGTCATATATTGAACCCCATGGCAGGGCTTCTAAGGACACCATTTCCAGGTGGATTGTAGAATGCATTCAGTTTTGCCATAAATCCGCCACCGGGAAGCAGGTTGACGTGGCCAAGGCTCACAGTGTCCGCGGCGTAGTGACATCCACTGCCCTATTTAATGGGGTCCCTGTGGATGATATTATGTCGGTGGCTCAGTGGCACTGTGAGTCAAGTTTTACAGACCATTATCTCCGTGACACCTCTAATCCTCTCGCCTTGTCGATTTTGAAAAAATAACTAGGCATATATATTTTTGATGGGGTTTCCTCATTGCTTATATATTTCACAATTAATTTATGGAAACAACCACTAATTTGGGACTGCATCGATCTTCACCAATGGGAAGAGGATGTCAGCAGCCATTTCAACAAGGTCAGTCTTGTGTATGTGTTGTCCATTGTTGATTGTCTTGTCACGTTACCCATTATTTATATGATGATGGTTTTGTGTATTTATGTGGTTCATTGTTGAGAGTATACGAAAATGGAGTTTTTTCGTCTCTGTCCTGTAGTACATGGCACTTGTACGTAGAGAGCGTATAGGACATTGAGGTCATTCGACTCTTCCTCCCAGGAAGGAGGGGGGGGGAGCGCATATGACATTCGGTCATCTCTCATACATCGGGGGTGTTATCCGATGGTTAGTCAAATCCTGACTGTTTTTCATACAGTTTCAGAAGTTTAAGTGCCTTAAACGCAGAAAAGCGTATAGGGATGAGCTGGTCTTTTGACCTCGCCTCCCTCCCGCCGAATTCACTGTCGAATTCTGGCAATATCAAAAGTATTAGGGAGGTAAGTATACTCTTGATGTGAAATAAACGAAATCAAGGATTTCTTTTTTCACGAGAGAGTTGATACTTACCTCCCTAGATACGGACCCGGCCTCTCCACCCCACAGAGGCTCGGTCTTCAGGCTCTTTATAGTTGCATGTGTATCAGCCAATAAAT
>JAVVLW010004844.1:0-60718 GCA_034401795.1 Chaetoderma sp. LZ-2023a
CATGACACGTGTGTTAGAGAGAGCGAGAGCGAGAGAGAGCGAGAGAGAGCGAGAGAGAGCGAGAGAGAGAGCGAGAGAGAGCGAGAGAGAGCGTGAGAGAGCGAGAGAGAGCGAGAGAGAGCGAGAGAGAGCGAGAGAGAGCGAGAGAGAGCGAGAGAGAGCGAGAGAGAGCGAGAGAGAGAGAGAGGCTGGCCACTGGAGGTTTTCCCGGACATGGGGTCCGCATGGAGTTTTATATTCGCCACAGCCTTCCATGTCTTGGAGAACAGCCGCTCCCATCTCCATCTAGAGGCATACACCAACCACGAAATCACATGTCTCAACATGTCTCAACAACCCTATGCCCCAGCTAGAGTGTGTCGAAGAAGTCCTGGATCTGGCCCTTTGTCACAGAGCCTGGCGGCAAGATCTTGCCGCATCGTTTCCATTGCTCCACGGTATGCGTCTGGTCAATGGCCTCGTAGGTGGCGCATGGGTTGGGCGACTTGCAGATCTGCGTGGCAAGTATGGTGAGCTCGTCGATGCGCGGCTGGTTTTCAGCCAGCAACCCGGGGTTGCGTTCCACGGGAATGTAGTTGATCTCAAAGACCTTCCACGGGATGACGCCCAGCATGTAGTGGCAGTCGGGCATGACTGCTGCCAGGGCATCTATAATGCTGTGGTCAAAGAGGTTGCTGCGGCCATCCGCGAAGCATGGGTCAACGTGCTGCATCAGGTACTCGCGTCAGTCCACGAAGCCCATCATCTTGTCGAACATCTTGGAGGGGCAGCTGCCGATGACCACCGGGTCGACTATCTTGGCATCAGGCACCACCCCCGAAGTAGCTGAGCTGCATCAGCCATGCCTTGTAGTCCGGCTCGCCGTCGTGGTCGATGGACTGTGAGTCGTCGCTGCTAGCTGAGCGCCAGCCGAGCCATGGGGCATAGGCGGCGGTCATGCCCCAGGCCACCAGTCAGCTCCAGCCCTTTTTGTCGTGGTAGTGGTAGTCCTCG
This sequence comes from Chaetoderma sp. LZ-2023a, assembly GCA_034401795.1. Lineage (NCBI taxonomy): Eukaryota > Metazoa > Mollusca > Caudofoveata > Chaetodermatida > Chaetodermatidae > Chaetoderma > Chaetoderma sp. LZ-2023a. Next base: position 994 of record JAVVLW010004844.1, read on the forward strand.
TTGTACTCGGGGCTGTCGCCTAGGTCTTCAAGTGCACAGATGTGGTAGACCACGTCGACGTAGAGTCTGAACTTGGCTACCGGTGACAGCTCGAGGCCATACCAGACCTGCGGCAGGTAGTAGCAGGGTATGGCTCCCTTGGGTCGTCGGCTGTAGTAGGCCTTGAACTCCAAAAGTACCACCACTGTTTGGACCTCGTACTCCTTGTCGTCGACCTCCAGGTTGGTGTACATGATTTGCCACCCCTCGTCGGAGTCGCGTTGTTACACCAGGTTGAGTAGACAGTAGCCGTCGGGGCTGTTTGCATGTCCCCGGTAGCCCAGCCACCCGCCGCCGACGTGGATGTCGGTACCCTGCGCACGTCCCGCAGTCGATCTCGAGGAGGCGTGCACTCATGGCCTCAAAGAGAGGCCCCCACCAACATTCCATGCTGCCGCCACTCCAGGTTTTGACCCCGCACTTCTGGCCCAGAACCTCCTCGAAGCTCGAGTAGGGGTTCCACCCCATGATGACCGCCAGTTCGGAACCGCCTACCGTTGTTGCCTTTGCTCTGCAAGCCATCCCAGGCTGCACTGTTGTGGGGCGTCCACGAACAGTTGGATAAACTGATCAAGGTTTTGTTCCATCTTGGTCTGGATGGCGTCTTCCTTCCGGTGTGGTTGATCACAAGTCGATCAGTGGTGTATAGCACTGTGGATGCTTGTCTCTAAATGGGCGTCCAGACCCTATTATGTGTGATAGTAGTAGGGTCGGAATTAAAATGATACTACCTCCCTCAACTGGCAGCCATTCGGCGATCCGTGGTGTCCCCCACCGCCCTCTGAATCCTTGGGGCATAGCCCCCATCTCCATCTAGGGGCATACACCAACCACATGTCTCAACAACACTATGCCTCAGGGATTGAGAGGGCGATGGGGGCCAGGGATCGCCGAACGGCTGCCAGTTGAAGGAGGTGGTATCATTTTAATTTCGACCCTACTACTCACTTAGTTTAATTTGACCAGCTTTCATACATAAATGTGATTCACCTGGTGACACACATTTATGTGCGAAAGCTTGTCAAATAAACTAGGTGAGTCTTAAAAGGCACTAACTTTTAATCCAGTTTTTACCTTTTATAAGGCAAGAATGATTGATCAAATGCATAAGCTATAGCTAAGCGTCATCAAGAACCGTTTTCTAAAATGTGGAATTATGAAATATGCATCGGACGTGAAACGCCTAAACTCATAAGTGAGGTAACAAATGATAGTGTTCCCTTAGAATCCATCAGGAATACACGACGGGGTGACAGTTAGGAAGGCCAAGATTAGAGTATACAGTGCCAATAATGTGTGGGATCTGTAGGCCTACATCTCAGAAAGACTAGCGAGTCCTAAGAATAGGACATTGCCGACACGGAGTCCTTCCCCAATGAAAAAGGACCCGAACACAAAGGGAAACGATCACAAAGCAGTCCTAGTGATGAGAAATGTGACGTCATAATCATTTCAGGCGTGTAGGCTGGCGTCATAATCGCAATGGATGGATCCACTTTTAGCTATGCCCAGTCCTTTTGTAGCTAACATCCGCCCATGCTATGCCCGTGTTGGGATCGAACGAATGCTTAATTCCCAGAATCCAAATGTTACGGTAACTATACAAGTAAGCGTTTGAATATTTTGAAACAAATTTGGCTGGCTGCTGTTGCTGCCAAAACCTTCAACAGAATGCTTATTAAATAGTAAATCCATCAAAGATATACAAATCGTACACCTGGCGGACTATTCCAGCTTCAAGACGGAATATTTCTGTCATCTATGATTGTGACGTCACCCTACATGTGATGTAAGTGATTACAACGTCATATACTTGATCGACAGATTGGATGATCAGCTAATACTCCGTCATGTACATTAGTTATATGTTAGAATTGTATGTTTTTTGGTTTTCTGTTGACTATTTTTAAATTAATTTGATTGGGCGCTGTTTCTGCTATAGACAACAACATCACCCAGTTAAATTAGTTTCAAAATATTCAACGGCTCACGTGTAAAATTACCTTGAAAACTTGATTCTGGCAATTCATGGTTCAAAGTAGTAAATCAATCCCAACACGTACAAGCTGGGCGAAGTGTAACTAGAAATGGGCGGAGCTTAGCTTGAAATGGGCGGAGCTTTAGCTAGAAATGTATTCCTCTATTGATGGACCTCATCTGAAAAACAACATAGAGGGCACGGTGACAATTACACTTAGATAAGATGGGAGTCCCATGTGAACAGGCGACATCTATGGGAAATGTGGGTCCTTCCATAAATATCTTACCAAGCAGAGTAAAAGGGAAAGTCACAACATTTATCCAATATGGGAAAGTAAGATACAGCTGCAGATACGTGCATCATTGAGTTGAATAACGTAGATTGGTGACGGGTCTAAGCTCATGCACGGAAGATGAGGTTGCTGAAGACGCTACCCTGGTAGTGGTTATGCTAAGACACCCTCTCCGCCCCCCCCCCAGCCCCCAATGATCTAAAACCTGCACCTTTGTACTACAAACGTACTAGTTGGCATGAAGGTAGTTTATTACCATATATAATATTTAAGATACAGGCTGAGGCTTCCCTTTTTAACCCGCATTCATTTATTAAATCCAAGATGGCCACCACCAGCATGTTGTATCTTGACGTAACTGGCCATATCTCTAGTCAATATATTATGAACATGTTAGGGTCTAAATGTATGATTTTGATGATGCGGTATCAGATAGAACAGAGACCCTGGTTCTGTGAGGCCAAGGTATGTCCATACACCAGAGGGCAATACCATTTTTGATCAATTCTAGGTAAAATTTACAATTTCAGTCATATCTCTGGATGTAGATATCTTCAAAATCTTCTTCAATATGTGTATGTTCATGTTGGTGGACTTTCTAATAAAGCAGTGATGGTGGTCTTTGTGTGTTAAGCTCAAATCCCATCGCAATGGCCAATGCTATTTTTACCGTTTTTGTACATTTTGAGATGTCAGCCTTTAGCAAATGGTCTAAATTATGTATCATGATCACGATATGGACAACAAGTGCTCTGCGAAGGGAATATTTTAACGACGATGTGAGGCTTCACGCCATTTTGTGTCTTCCCTAACTAAAGTTAGGCCGCAAGGTCAAGAACGCCTCCAACAACAAAGGTCAGTGCCATTTGGATCAATCTTTCATGGGTAAAGTAACTTCTATGTCTACATTTCTGATCATCTTAGAATCATCAAGAGTATCATGAGTATATGATAATATAATCATGACATACATTACATTACAGTTCCGTATTAACCCACTGATCAGTTGATCACAACTTCCAAGGAGCATCTAGACCTGCATAGGGAACACATTCATATAGCATAACCACGGCATGTACAGAGTGTAGTGAAACTTACACAAGCAACACAGCACTTACACGGAGTATTGCACTCCTTGGTGCAGCCACAGCTCGCAAAGCGTTTCAGTATGTTCGGGATAACGGGCGTGGATATCTAAAGTGGCTGCCGAGGCCAGCATCAGTCTGATGGATCCGGGATAGCTGGGAAGTACATATCCGTGCATTTCTCAAGACGGAGAAGTGCGCCACTACATGAGGGTAGATGGTTGAAATCACAGCCCTGCAAAGTGTACACACAGATTATCTACGGCATCGTCAATATTTGATCTACACTTGACTCCGAGATAGTACTTCCATATGCACCGCAATTGGAGTTGTTGTTGTTGTTGTTGTTGTTGTTGTTGTTGCTGTTGGTGGTGGTGGTGGTGGTGGTGGTGGTGGTGGTGGTGGTGGTGGTGGTGGTGTCGGTAGTGGTGGCGGTGGCGCCGCCGGAAGAGGAGGAGGATGAAGAGGCGGCGGCGGCGGTGACAGAGGTCATCATGTACGAACGAACCTCCCCACCCTTGCGTCTAAATAATACATTTTTAATTTAAAGTTTATTTATGATATACTCAGATTATTTTGAACATTTTAAAGACTAAGTTGCTGAAAATCGTTGATGTCTAAGGCAGCAACAGTTTTAGTCCAATTAAATTCCAATCATTGAACAGCTTACCTGTATGATTTAAGAGAAGATGAGATCATGACAGTTCAAGGTTGAAATGCCAAATGTGTCTCTGGAACAGTAATGGCACAATAGATGGACTCAGCCCGACGGAGTGGTACGTGGATGGATGGGTGGGTGAATACACTCGCTATAGATTGGGAAAACTGTTTATCAGGAAATGCGTATGATTGCAATAAGTTTAATACACCTAGTTGAATTGTGAACGATATACATTTATTTTCTTTATTAAGATTTGTCATAGAATCTGGATCCGATGAGTCCGCAGATCCATCACATATTTTCGTTTGCATAGCCGCCTTTGATGCCAGCACATGGGAATCTGGTTGTGTTGATTTATTAGTCCCAAATTGGTAAGAGTTTCTTAACAGATTTTAATGAACAATTATGTTGCATTTATCAGAAAGTCTTCATTTATTCATTGAAAATCTGAGCATTTTTTACTACTCAGCGTCCACCTTTCCAGAGAATATCTGGGGTGGGAGTAGGGAGACACGGATCCCCACCCCACATCTTAATGGGCCAGTGGGGTGCCCATCCCTGACACAAGTTCACATTCGACCCATTTGAAGATGTTCTAGTTATGCCAATGACTTCCTGAAATTCGAGACTTTAAAATATCAACTTTATAGTAGAAACCTTTCAAACAAGCAGCATTCACATCACAACCATTGAGATGCTACATCTTCGTCACAATCTCTTGAATGGCAGAGAAGATGGAATCTGCCACGGCTGTTCGTGGCCAGACAATGCCCTTAGTGCCAAAGTCACACATGGATTATGTTGTTATACAATCGACGTAGTCTTCTTGCCGTTTCCATACAGAGACGATACGTTATCACAGGCTGTGGAAAGGCGTAAACCCACCTAAACACGCATTGCCCAGTTACAGGGCAATTATGTGTACAGGAATGTGCCTTAAGCTTTTCACACACTCGAAAGCGATCCAGAACTCGCAATGAGCACCGAGGATGTAACATGACCAACACGCCAATCACCAGCACATCATTGGTAGTTGTCTGGATCATAGCCCTCACGGAGCCATTCGTAGCTGGATCTCATCGTGGACGAAAATGCTGGCTGGTATCAGCATCTTCGTGACGATATTAAAGTTCTCACTAGGTGGAGTGCTACCAGTAATAGTGTCAAGAGGTGATGTTATGTTACTATCCAGTCATGCTAGGTTTTCCAGCTAAACCAATATAGGTACGGTAGTATGGGTATGAATGTAACTATTATCCTCACGTATTTTAAAAACGGAGCGGATATTGCAATCGCATCTGTCCATTTGTCCGTCCGTTTGGCTGTTTGTCTATCCGTCCACCCGGCTATCTCCTCCGAAACCGTATGCTGGAATTCAATATGTTATGTGAATTAACCATCGATTCAGACTACAAGTCAATATTTACTCAGATAAGGCTCCGCATACAATGTGGGTGGGGCAGGGAGGAGGTGGGTGGGGGTTGAGTGGTGTTGGGCAGAACGGCAAAATTGGCGGAATGTAATCAAATCTGGTATGATAAGCCCATATGATTGCGGATTTAGAGGCAATATTTATAGTAGGCTCCGCCCAATGGTGTGTGTGGGGTTGGGGGGGGGGGGGGCATGGACTGCGCATTCTAGTTTTGTTTTTAAATTGTCCTAAAATCTGAAATGCATAACCAGATGGGAATGCACACGCGTTTCCATTTCCATCAATATGTGCATTATGCCAGATGGTGTGCTAAGTAACATCATATAGATTGCTAAATGAATTTCAGAATTGCAATGGGGGTTGGACGATTGTGTTTCCATAAAACAGACTTGCCATTATATAAGTGGCATGCCATCTGCATTCACATTCCAATCAGCATATAGGGGTGTAATGTTTTAATTAATAGAAAAAAGCATGTACGCTCTCACTCAAGTTAGCAGTGACGTAGAGCGAGTGTGGCCTTGGGGGGGAGGGAGTGGGGGGTGGCAACTGCTCTGCATGGCAGAAATTGTATGGACCAGTTGTAAAACATTTTTAGCTTCATATTATTCTCTCTTCTGTTGACGGTTCGACGGAAAATTCCCACAGATAGTTACAGTAGTCTGTTTATGGTCCATGTTTTGCCTCTGCCTATTCCGTTAACAAACACGAACAATCAGATCGGTCCCCCGTCCTCCTGTATTTGGCACTCTGTAAAACGTTTTTGGATATCCCAGTTTTTTCTAATTTTTCGGATCACACACAAAGATGTGGACTCCTATTTTATGGTCACACCCTATCTTGTGTTAAAATGTGAGCCAAATCTGAACGGTAGTTTCTGAGATTTACACAGTCCATAATTTTCTCCGCATTTGGATTCTTTTATCCTGATCATGGTTGACATATGTTAAAATTTTAGCCGAACCTCATAAGTAGTTTTTTTAGATGCAGCTTCAAACACGTTTACTGACAGACAGGCAGGTAGACAAACAGGCGAACAGACGGACAGACGAACAGATCAGGAGGCAGGCAGATAGACTGGCAGGTAGACAGATAGGCAGACCCGATTATAATACCCTTTTCCCATTACAGAGCGTGGATATTAATCTTCTATGGCTTTCTGCCTGTCATGTAGTTCTATTACAAATTAGAAATAAATTGAATGTTTTTTGGGAATTGCCTGTGAAGAATTAGTGTGTCTTATAATCTATAAAGAATTCGCGTACTTGGTATTATTAGCATTTGTCGTGGTTTGAAGGCTTATGTAGAGATGGGGGATCAGTTGGAGGTGAGGAGCAGGATCCACCCTTTGAAATTAAATTTAAAATACGTCGAAAATAAGCAAGATAAGTAAGCAGCCCTAAACAGAGTCTCAATACAGGGAGTACTTATTGCTTTGGTTATTATCTACGAATGTCTGGATCGAATAAAGGGACTCAGCTCTAAATTGCAGTATCGAGACAGCAATATCTATAATGAGTATATGCAGATCGATGTGGTGATAAATCAGATAGAAAACATGAGGCAAAATGTTGACCAATTCTGGTACTCTGAAGCGCAGAGGAATCATGTCCAAGTGTTACCAAAATGCAGCGCAATCTATCGAATGCTCCAGCTTAAACACCCAGTGAATATTATAAAAAGCTATCCCATACCCTGACAGCTTTCATGTTCAGCTTCGTGAACGCTTTCACAGGGACAACTTGAATATCATGGCTCTCATGCAACTGGTACCAAAGATCTGTATAGCCACTGCCTTACAAAATGTGGAGGAATTAAATCAACTGGCCGAGAATCTGTTGTTTTCGGAAGATGACATGCCCTCCTCATATGATCTGAAACATGAACTCAGAAGATAGCAGCAATATTAGTCCAAACAGGTGAAACCGTCAGCAAAACTTCTGGATCCTCTGCCACAAGCTTATGGTTTCTTTCCAAACATCTACCAATTACTTAATATTGGATGTGTCCTACCAATAGGAAGTGCCGAAGCTGAAAGGTCTTTCTCAGAACAGAAGCGTATTCAAACATGCCTCAGGTCGACCATGGGTGAAGAGCGACTAACAGGTTTAACCCTCATGTCCATGCACTATGGGTAATCCTTGCAGTTGGATACAGAAACATTAGTTGAACGCTTCATTGAAATGGACCCAAGGCGGATGTTCTGCCAGTCAGTTTTGCTTGATTATGGTTCATACACAAGTATGCGAAATCAGGAAAAGTATCAAATAATAAGAAACCCACTTCCAGGCCTTGAATAGTATGGACAATTCAACAATGTTGGAAAAAGCATGGAAAAGTACAATATTATGAGATGTGATTCTCATTTGCTAAATAAAATAGATAATATTTAAAATATTGACTACCTTGACTACTAATTCCCATGGTTTTCTGTAACAATTTGTCACCGCTTGGAGACCTCATAAACTAAGAATGGAAATGTATTAATTGGTTCTGAAAAATGTATGGGGAAAGTTTGGAATTTCATTCTGCATAAGATTATGAACCCTACTTAAACTCAAATATTTCTCATCGAGACTGAGTGTAACCAGATTATCACAATGTGGTTACACTCAGTCTGTTGTAATATTATCCATCTCAGCCTCACAATTCATGCGTGAATAATAATAACAATAAATGTTGCTTGAAAACACATCAACACATATAGACTGTGCTTAGCCATTGTTCAAACTTTATCACGGTTTTCAACCGTCTATGGCTTAAAGAATAGATTTAAATTCTAGATAGAGAGAGCATGTCTACCTCATCTCTTGCTAAAACTATTTTTGTCTCATCTGTGAAGCAGAAAGCTAGACATACAAGGTATCACTTTTCTTGTAACGACGGCGGCGTCAATGTTCAGTTTCTGCATTTAGCGATCATCTTTGTCAATATTTTAGGACTGCTTAATCCTACTGGAACCAAACTTGCACACATGATTGTTGCCTATTCCGTATGGATCCGGCATGGTGATACAAGTCAAGTTCATTCTCATCTTACTGTTTGACTTCTGCTTTTCCAATGTTAAGTTTTTGCATTTACCAAAACATTTAGACCTATATTTCGGGACTGGCTAATCTTATTGGAAGTAGACTTGGATATATGCTTACTTATAATGATAGGACGCGCCGTGGTAATAATTAGGTCATAATGGGCACGGTCACTTTGACAAAGAGGAGACAGGTGAGAGATTTAATTCAGCCGAATTCCTGTTTAAATAGTTACCATCTTTAATTATCCGTTTGTGGAGACTTTCTTTTAATAAGTATAGGTCAAACTAATTTTGTCTTAAAATTTGTCAATTGTGTCAACTCGGGTACATGTTAGATTATCATTGATCCAAATCTTAGATTATATGTTATCAAATATTTTGAAGCTCCATTCTACAAATCACTAGGAATTCCCAACATTTCAGATACATGCAATTCCTAGAGGATGATCCCAAAACGCGCCAAATGTGCCTACCACCATGTAACAAGCCATTTTATTTATTATTCTACTTGGTGTGTATATGCATGCTGGGGCGAAAATCTTGTGGCGAATTTTAGGAATGAACTTAAAAAATAATTTTGTTCAGAATTTTCTTATTAATTTAATGCAGCAACAGCTTCCAGTCCAAGTCGCTACAGAATATTCAACAGTTTACCTGTATATATGTGGTTACTGTTACAATCCAACCTAACTGGGTTCCCACTCTTATGTTATATGACCCTCACATTATTCTATTTTCCCTACGCGTTGGGTGCAGCACTCATGAGTCGCGTTCATAGAATGAAGAAACTAGGTAAAATAGAACAATTTTACAGACATCCAAAGACCATTATTTCCCGCCAGAAATGCAGGATATGTAATCTGAGAGCATCTAGTTTTCACAATTTTCTCGGGGAATACCCCCAAACACACCGTCTGGCATTGACCATCCACTTTACACAATCCTAGATCCCGCCTGAAACTTAGCTAGCAGTATCGCCCTCTCACAATGACAACAACAACCACTCTCAAGAAGCAACTGACGTATTATGACACCTCGTTGACGTCATTGCACATTTACTTTCAATGTGTGGTATATCGAATCAAGATCTTGATCTTCCCCATAAAGTAAAGTAAAAGACGACGAAAATGTAAATTCCATTCAAACGTGTGAAGCTAATCTGTCATCATCTCATCCCTAACCAAAGTCACGCGACCTTTAACACGAAAGAATAACAATGATACGGCCAGAGTGGCGAGAGAGGAATATATAAACAGATGAGTGGGTGGTAGTACTGATATAGACGGTGAAGGCTGGACAGAATACCCTATGCGGATATAATGTTAAATGGCATGTGGACCAGAATGTCACATGGAAAGCTGTTTATTCTGCAATGATTGCCCGGTTAAGGCCTGTCTATGTGGGAAAACATAGGATACCATGCACCGTCATCAGTATGAGTGAATCACGGGGAATCGTTCTTGCCATATAATTTCCGATATTCGCTCTTAGTGCTGATATGTCATCACGAATATATAATCGTTCAATTATCTCTTAGCCCATTCACAGAATCTGCATCTTAAGACAATCATGCAGGCAAACACTTGATTATTTGGAAACTAGTTTGACGAGAACATGTCTCTAATTTTGGCATAGGTAATAGATAGCAACAGCTCTCAGGCATATTACTTTACAAATATACATCATATTTTTTAAATCGTAAAAGATTGGCTTTTTGTATTTTGGTTTCGATATGGTTAATTGGCCTTTATACTGAATATAACAGAGGGATCCGATCTGTCACTCAATTATCTAAATCAAATACATCGTATATTAGCTGACGTTTTGAAATCGATTCCAACATGTGTAAAATGTGGGGTGAGCTTAGCTAGAAATGGGCAGGGCACAGCTAGAAATGGGTTCCTCTATTGCCAGGTTACTTGTGCTGTTCACACATCTTCAGCTAACTGAAAAATCTCTTCTCTTAAAGGGTTGCTTCGAAGCGTCTTTTTCAGATACAGTACAGCTCGTCAATAAATTAACACGTTTCTAAAACGAAAACATAAACATGGTAGTTAACACAATTTTGAAAATGACTTGAACTGTTGTACAGTACAGTTCAGAAATAACTTAACATATTTCAAAAACAAAATAAAACGTATTGTTGAATATTTTGAACATAATTGGATTGGATGACATTGTTGCCTTAGGCAGCAATGGCTTCCAATACAATTATGTTCAACATATTCAACAATACGTTTTATTTTGTTTTGAAATAGTTAAGTTATTTCTGAACTGGACTGTACAACAGTTCAAGTACTGCGTACAATATTTCAATATGTAGTAGGGCGGTATAGCCTGGAATTTTGTGCATTGTCAGCCAATTATGAAACTTGGCAAAATTGTAGGGGGGGGGGATAAATGCGGAACATTTATAGATATATGTTGAATTCTCTCGCGAAGCTGAAATATTGACCCTTTGGTCTTAAGGCGTATGTGAAGGTCCATTTTATTAACGTTCCACTTGTTCAGTAAAACGCGTTTTAAAATTTTAAACTCTCAGAATTTACTAGCCACTGTGGAGGTATGGTATACTTTACCAGGAATGCTCTGTGTTTAATTTCAAAATGGCGGCCATAGGTCTACCCAGGAAAATAGTTTCGCCAATTGTATTGTATAGGCTATTTTTCTCATGTACGGAACTATTTTTCCTAGCGTGATTCGTCAGCCATTTTTGCGAGCAAAGGTAGGACATAAATTAATCCAACAAAATTAGTGTAGTAGGCCCTTAAGCAGGTTGCAAAGATACAAACTTTTGTTACTACGTATTTAAGATCTAGATAAGTAACAATAATAAATTATGTTTATTCCTGGTTACAGTGACTATAGCAAAAGCACAGCGTTGTACATACACTACAAGCCTGCGCGATCACACTTACATCTATCTTACAACCACATGGTATCAACTAGTAACACATATTGAAGCTTCTGGAAGTGCGATCGAGCAAGGTTTATATATGCCATTAACCAAAATCCATCCCCAGTTAGCAGGGCTGGGTAAAGTGGGCATAGCGTTTAATGATTGTCGCCATATATGGACTCCTTGAAAAGCTGCTCTTTTCAAATGTTGCTACAAGACATCGTGTGCGGTCGAATTCCATCAAGTGATATATCCCACTTTCTTGATAAATAGCTATTTCCTGCACTTGTTCACGCCTGACATACTACTGGTCCCGTCACACAGAAACACAACAACCCGTTCTAGTATAGCCCGATTATATACTGTGATATAATTCAGGTACTCGCTTTGGAAATGTTGGCAATGACAGGTTGGGCCGATGTTGGCATAACAGTGGCAAAATTACAGCTGGGTTATAGTTGCTGTGCCAACGTTGGCCCAACAACTTACAGTCAATGTATATTTTGGGTGTCATATACATGCGTTGGCCTAACGTTGGCATAACGGTGGCAAAATTACCATGGTTTAAAGTTGTTGGGACAATGTTGGTCCAAAAACCTATAACCAATGTATATTATATATGTTATATACATGTGTTGGGGCAATGTGTTTGCGAGTGCCCTACCTATCAATTTCCTGAAATCTCTACAGGTAAGCTGTTGAATATTTTGCAACTAATTTGACTGGGTGCTGATGCTGCCATAGCAACAGCACCCAGTCAAATTAGTTTCAAATTAGTCAACAGAATATTTATTTAAAGACATACAATTCGTACAACGACACATAGTCCGTCTTCAAATATGCGTTCGTGACGTACTTATCTACGTCAATCGTGGCGTCATAATGGCATCATTCATTATGATTTCATTCTCTACACGTCACATAGTTGATTATGACGTCATATGATGGATGAATAAAGTGGAAAGGTCCATTCGTCTATACGTGGATATTCCGAACATGATATCCCGTTCATTTTTACTGATTCTAATTTGTGAGTTCTGCCATATGGGGAACGCATACAATGGATACACTTGCATATGCTGTGTCTAAATAGAGACAGTTGCAGCAGAGACTGTGGTTATAAGATAAGATGGCAGGGTGTCTTTAAAATACTAATGGTTAGATGCTCTTTGGAGCACGTCTAGCCACAGAACAAAGGACATACAGTACAGCTCATATATACACCTGTGCAAAAGTTAAGCACCACCCTATGTTTACGCACATGCGAGGGTATATTCATGTGCTATGAAGAAAGCAATAGCATAAACATTTATGTACCCATCCATCTTAGTGCAAGAGGTAATAATGCAACTAGAGGAATGCTGATTATGATGGTGGGGAAACACTGTATGTTTTTGTTTGAACTTGAAAACGAGGCCTGAATATGGTTACGTTGACACAACTGACAACTATTGCCCTACAGTTGACACACGTGGCTAGATTGTCATTAATGGTGTCTGAAAACGAAGTTTAACATCTGTGCACGAGTTTGAGACTGTCATTATTAATACCGGGTATATCCACCTTGTGCCTGGATGACGGCCTGGACACGACGTCTCATGCTGGTCACCAACCGACTGATACGCCATTGTGGTATTCGTTGCCATTCAAGATGGAGTGCGTCTGTTAATTCCTGTAGGTTCTGCACAGGAGGATCCCTCCTTCTCACCATGTTTCCCAGAATGTCCCAGATATGCTCAATAGGGTTCATGTCAGGGCTCCTTGCTGGCCATGGTAGGGTTTCGATGGCATTCTGGTGGAGGTATTCATGCACAGCTCTAGCACGATGTGGTCGGGCGTTGTCATCCATGAATATAGGGTGGGTTCCAGGTGCATGATTTACAAAATGAGGGACCACAACTCTATCCAGTATGGAATCTTGATATCTTTGTCCATTTAGTGTTCCAGGTACAGTCAACAGATCCAGCTTACAATCAAATGAGATGCACCCCCATATCATAACGGAACCTCCACCAAATGGAACTTCTTCCATGATGTTACGTTGGTCGTACGCCGTGCGTCTGGACCTCCATACACGAGTTCGACCATCTGTGGCATGAAGCAGGAACCGACTTTCATCGGACCAGTGTACCCGTCTCCAGGATCTCATGTTCCAGTGTCTTCTTTCGTTGCACCACCTCAGACGCTCCTCTTTGTGGTGTGCAGTGAGGAGAGGACGTCTGACAGGTCTCCTAGCTTTCATGCCAGCAGCATACAGTCTCCTTTTGACGGTAGACATTGACACTCTATTGCGCGTTTCCCATTGCTGGCTGAGCACTCTGCTGTTGGTGAATGGAGATCTCCTAACAAGGCGTACTAGGGCTCGATCATCACGGGCAGTAGTCTTCTTCGGTCTGCCAGATCTAGGCCTGTCCTTCACCTCGTTAGTTTGCCCATGTTTTGCAATCAAACGACTGATTACAGTATGGTTAATGTTCAGCTGTCTGCCAATCTCTCTGCATGACATACCAGTGGTATGCATGCCTATGATTTGCCATTTCACACGATCACTTAACCTTCGTCTTGCCATAGCGGTTCACAATCAAGAGCTAATTCTCTCTGTACAAATAAACCACGGTCATGAACACAAAATTCCTAATCTTGTCGCCTAAATCTGTATGTAATGTTCTACACCTCAAACTGGACTTTTACATAACTGAACACGTGTGCTGTTTCCCGCCACGCACGGACATCAAGCGGCGTGAAGTCATGCATGCATGTGCATTTCATACTTGGAATTATGTCAGCTAACGCGGGGACAAAAAGTATGGCAGCCTAGCTGTACCATCATGTTTCTACGTTCTATTGTTTTTGATGGTGCTTAACTTTTGCACAGGTGTATATAAGTGAACATGTTTTAAAGACAAATTTGTCCAATGCCCTCATTGTGGATATATTTTTTCAGTCGGGCCGCCGTAATGTCAAGTTCCTGTTTTGAAAACAATGTTTCTGAAAGCTGTCGCTGTTGTGTCTTAGTGTCTATCCACAAAATAGGCATACGTCTTCGGAACCCCACAGACACACATCAACCCAAGTGTAGCAAAATCACTCCATGAAAGTTATTGAAAAATGCTTCAAAAATATCTTTTGTTGAAAGCAATATTGGTAAAAGCCTGTAAAAGTCTGTAGATTTTTGCCACAAAAATGGTATACGCGGTTTGGACCTCATAGGCAAGGTTCCCTCCGAATTTTGAGAGGATCCATCCAGTAGAAACAGAGTTATTGCTGTATGTTTGTCTGTCTGTCTGGATGTATATCTGTATGTCCGTCCGTCCGTCCGTCCGTCCGTCCGTCAGTCTGTCTATCTGTCTGTCTGTCTGTCTGTCTGTCTGTCTGTCTGTCTGTCTGTCTGTCTGTCTGTATGTCTGTCTGTCTGTCTGTCTGTCCGGGTCTGTATCTCAAAACTACCGGTCCGATTTGGCTCAAATTTTAACACAACGAAGGAACGTGCGGATTTCTGGAAATCCTGACTTATCCTATCAACGATTCTCTTGTTGACAATTGGTGCTCTTTTTGTATGTTGTGGATAAGTCAGGATGGCAGACTTTGGCCATGATCCGGATAAGAGAACTCGGAACTCGATTGCATAAAAGTCTGGATCTGTGGATATCTCGGAAACTGCTGGTTCGATTTGGCTAAAATACCACAACCTAGGGCATGATCTAGCAAAATCCGGAAAATCTTAAAACTGTTTACAATGTAACACAAATGGGAAGGCGAGGGTCTGAAATCTCTAATTTCTCGTGTTTTGTTTCGGAAATCATGTGTGAGCTGTACTCTATTGTCAACCAGATATACGAGCAGGGAACAAACCAAATCCTGAACCCTGAATCAAATACGAGATCAGTATAAGCCATTACAGGTATACAACATGATACAACGCGTCAGAATTTCTCAGCCGAGCATTCTTATAAATTTTTACCAAATGAATCAGCCTTTTAGTAGAGCGGCCACTGAGCATATCAGACCGACTTAAATTGCCTGAATAACATACGGATACAACATGGTTTATTTTGTTTATTAGATCCTAAGGAACACCTTCAGACCTGTTGTCCTCGCCTGGTCACGGGACATGACCTTCAAATTCAAGGCTTAATGTCACACGCACGCACGCACGCACGCACGCACGCACGCACGCACGCACGCACGCACGCACGCACGCACGCACGCACGCACGCACGCACGCACGCACGCACGCACGCACGCTCACACACACACCATCTTTATTGAGACTAACAACAATTTTCTGTGTTTATTCTATTTACATTATTTTGCGTCGTGTATCATCCTGGGCATAAAACTTGGGGCACATTCATTTTCATCTTCATTTTACAGGTAGTATGTATTAAAAGACTAATAACAGTAAACCGAAACCTCTCTATTAGGGACACCTTAATTTTTGGCCAAATGATGGTGGTTCTTTAAGACGGGTAGCTGTAATAGCACCCTTCTTAAAGAACGGCCAACGTTTCATCCCCAAATATATTATTGTACCACAGAGTTGACGATCGAGTCTGAGTAATCGACAACCTGTCTTTAGTAAGCGCTTTGATAAACAATATTGTTCCTGTTGAAGACACGCTTGCCTCTGTTTGAAAATTCAAAGAAACAACTACATAGACTTAAACATAAAAGAATAGCTGTATAAGTAGTAGTATTATATACACGTATATAGGACAAGGTATCAATTACTTGAAGGTAGACATCCACACTCCAGTCACCATTCTATCATACTGATTTAATGATAGTGTATGAGTATTTCAACTGCCTGTCTGATATACTGTTCTGCTATATGAAATGTTAATCATTGGGCACGTCTATTTCATGGGTAAATATATTGCGACAGTCATCATCACCATGACACGAGCATGTATCACAACATGGCAGTCCAGATATTTTGCATACACACTCTTTGGTGCATAAGAGCTTTCCTGCACATGTACAGAATAGGAGATGCAAGGACTCTGCTGATGTGTGTCCCTCAAAGTGGAGTATAGTACCCATTATCCGTCTTCCTCCATCTATTATTTTCTCTAGAGTGTCATCTGTATCTATATCAGATAGGTGGAAACTTGTCCATATACGAGTCCGCCATCTGGCTCTTTTATCTTGTTCAATAAAACTTGGCTCAGATGGTGGAAGCTGACTCAGTGACACGTCTTTATCACACAGTTTTACACGTAGAGCAGTTAGGTCATGATGAAATGGCGCATATTTGCTTTTTGGGTCGCAAAGGGCAGTTACAAATTTTCAAGCAGCAGCCAAATCTGATTGAAGACATGTATGGCCATAGTTGGTAAGCTCCTTAAAGGTTTCTTGCCTATGTATGTTTATTACATTTATAACCGTCTTCTTGCCAATGCGATAGAATGACGGAACACTATCACAGCCGATCAGGGCATGAACTGCTGGTAGAATCTGAAGGAATTCCGGACTAAACAACTGGTGCATCTCATGGATGGATGTAAATCTGTAGTTATCAGTAACGATACCTTTACGTGCGGTTTCAACCCAGAACTGACTTATGTTATCCATCTGGGGGAAAATAGTAAGCAGCTAGTATTACTACATCTGTGTCTGGTGTCTTTAGAATGATATTGCCAAGGATACCCTTTTCACAAAATGCTTGGTTAACCTTCAGAGCATGGAACATCATGCGTGTGCCCGCCTCCTCTTGATTGTACGCTAGATCTGCACGGATCTCTGTTCTACCAGACATAGCTGATAATGTCTTTGACCCGTCCCTGAATGCTCCAGCAACATACACAATCTTATTAACTTTGGAAACCATGACATGTATTCACCAAGAAAGTTGGCCATATGGGTACCGTCCGTCCTCCAATCACTTGATACTCTCTGCTAGTTACATTCCCTCTCTGCTCTCGTTCAACATACTTGCCAGAGTTGGAATAGTCGCATAGGCTCTTTCACATGCTGCCATCTTCATTGAAAAGTGCAGTGGGGATAGATGTTACTGGAAGACTGAGCACACTCCCCATGGTTACATTTTCCCTATTGGCGGCAAGTGTTAATGCTCGCCAAAATCTTGACAACTTTTCCTTTCTTTTTGTATTTGTCTGCTATATGCTCAAAGTTTTTCAATCCAGATTTCGGTAGGGGGGTCATAGAAGCTCTTCGCGCCACCATCTGAATGGCATGAGCTAATAAAACTGCCCATCTGTCGCTTCTAGTACCAGAACTTGCCGATATTAGAGATGTATGTACGTCATCTGAAGCATGCAACCCTGTGGATAAGTTTATGGGCTGTAACTCAGGGTGTTTTTCTACATTAAAAGGTGTCATCATGTTTTCCTCAATGTGCTGAATCACTTGCCCTTCGTGAGTCTCATCCCGTTTCATGGCTGATGGTTTTACCTCTGCATGTCCTATATTCTCTGGTATAGTTAAACTACTACGTTTCTTCATGGCAGACGCATACTCCCCAAAATTATGTCTTGTAAGGGACCACCGTACTATGGCTGCTTCTTGGCTCACAAAGCCCTTGATGCCACTCTCACTCTTGGAATCCTTTATGACGGTTTTTTCCACAGCTAGGTCAGTCCAGATGCCATTAAATACACTATGCGTCTCTCGAATGACAAAGTCTCCTAGCATAAAAGGTACTTTTAGTTCTTCTGGCAACTCCAACATGTCCAGTACATAGCATGGTGTCCACCTAGCATAGTTCTGCTTATCCGCAGCATACATATATGGTAACATCGCGTAGGTGGCCTTGAGGTGTGCTCGCCATGATCCGAGTCGCTGTGCACAGATGTACTCCAAAGACACTTCTACGGCATCTATCAAATTTAACCATAGTTTAAACGTTGGTGATAGTTCACACCTATAGTGATTGAACTCAATCAGGATTGGCGTTATGGTCTCCGGTATGTTCTGGAGTTTAGTGACGCGTCGACCTTTGTGGCCACACTCTCTCCACTTGAAAATGCATGCACAGTGTCTTTGAGTTTCAACCACAGCTCACTTAATATCTTTTCCTCATTACACCAGTCAAAGAACTGCTCAAACCACAGATTTTTCAAGCTTTCATACGCTATTGTTAAGCATCTGACTGCTCTATTAAAGTCTTTTCCAATGAACATCCGATCTGCTGTCCCACCAGCATAAACATCAGATTCATCTAGTAAATCACTCAATCCAGCTGAACTCCATATCTTTCCTATGGAAGCAATGAAGCAACAAAGCATGTGAAACCCACCAATGCACAACACATGGTCATCAAACTCTTACTTTCTTGTCAACTTTATTACATATGCTATTATGCAGAGTTGCAAGTCGAATGTCTGTACTGCATGCTTCAGTTTTAGTGCCAGACTTGTCTCCTGTGCATTGCTCATGTATATACTATTGTTGGGTCCGTTCGAACACCATTCAGCACAGGCTTGTATCTAATAATAGTCTTTGTCTTTGTTTCCTCTGATAACATCTTGTGATACCCAGTCCAGAATGGTATATTCTGTCCCTCTGTCACAGTCTGGACTGGTAACATACTTCCGCATGACATTCTCAGCAATACCCAAGTACCATCTTTAGTGGATTTTCCTATATTGTCTAGAGGTGCTAGTAACCCTAGAGCATCTATCGTCGTTGGTGGTTCTGGACGTTCTATCTGTCTCCTGTACGTTCTAATATGTGTCAAACTCTTAAGTACATCTTCCGAAAGATCCAAGGATTTTTTTTCCTTTGTAGGTTTGATACGATGCGGCTCTGCAGGCTGTGTACTGATTGCTTGCGCTTGGTAGTTGACACGTGCCATTTGGTGCAAGGGGTTTTTCCCATCAACTGTCTCAATATTAATATCTATGTTATAGTCACCTTTCTGTCACGTACCGCGTAGGATAATCATAGCAAACACCGTTGTTGATTCTGGGCACAGTATCCAAAGTCACAATTGTGTTAAACCTTCTCTATTCATCATAAGAAACACAACCCCCATGTAACTTAGAGTATCTAGTTTACCACGTTTACCGTATTCATGATGCATCTGGATAGCAGGTCCTAGGTGTAATGGTGTGGTTTTGTTTGTGTGATTGAACATAATGCACTCAGCAGTAACTAGATATCTTCTCTGCATCTCCTCCGTAGGTACATGGCCTATCGCATCATATGCTGATATTGTTTCAATGAGCCATACTATTGCTTGGTATAATAATGGAGGAGCAAGTGTGGAAGAGTCCTTGAGACCAACCTCTTGGCTAGTTGGATAGTATTCAGACTTAAGGTTTGGAATGTCTCTCATGTATTTACAGATTATTCCAACAGCTCAATGAACAATGCTGATATCTGTCTCCCTTTGTCACTCGTGCACATCTTCAGATAATATTTACTCCGTGTACGTGTGGAGGTCTAGCTTCATCTCAGTGGCAGCCTTAAGGGCATCTCCTAAAGATATATCTTGGCTGATAACAAAACCTCTTAGCTTGCCCCCTCTGTGGAGTAATGTGTATAGCATCACCATAGTAGCTTAGTAATTTATGTTTTAGTTTTGCACTATTATAACGACTAGGAATACAGCGGGTTTCCGATGGCAAAAAATGTTTATATAGCGCGAGCAGGTCAGATAGAAATAGCACTTTTTTCTGAACAAAAGATCATCATGTATCTCGGTGATAAGTTTATCGAATACTTCTTTCTGTTCATCTACTTGCAAGTGTTCTTGATCATCTCCACAACTCTGTGAACGACTGGTTTTGATAGTTGATGGCGAATCCATGACTGATAGATTGACGGACAGACATACATGTGGACTGCTGAATGGACTGATGATCAAGATTTTCTCCTGGCATAAGCTCACATCATCTCATAGGTAAGGTTAGGTAAAGCGGGTATGCTGTTTTCAACATCCATATACAGGCAATACGAGATTTGATTAAATAACTTAATTTTTTTTCATTTTACAGTCGTGACCTTTGACCTTGAATTTCAAGGTCATGTCCCGCGAACGAGTGAGCACAATAGGGAAACGACTAATGTTGTGCTATGGGGCGAACTCAGGTCATATGCCTTACTCATAACGCTCATCCAACGGTCAGCCAAATTTTGAATGGGATTATGTGACATTGACTCCGAGACAATAGTTCATCAAACCTATATGCACTCGCACGCCTCAACAGAAGAAGGTGCCGGGGTTAGCCATATAAAATAATCTTTGGACTAGCTTTATCTTTTAGGAAATTTGGACCAACCAGCATTAACTGATGCCATGGAGTCTAGATACAAATGAAACTGGCTGATCTGTGTTAAGATGCCAGAGATCAAATTGGTACATCTCAACAGGGTTCTAAACTTAGGTCATACCAAACATTAAAATCAACTATAGCATGAAGAATTATTTACTAATTCACCCCGATTTTTCTCGGTGAAGTGTATTTGTCCAAACGTGTGCGGGTCAGTGCACATGCTCTTCAGATAGAATTAAAATAAAATATGTTCGCTATGTAGCATTCAAACTGTTGAGAATGAGAGACATTTTTATTCTAAAAATGTCAATTTTACCATAGTCAAAGACAATTGCTATTCAACTACAGGAATGTTTTTGTAAATTTTGCTTCACTCAGTGAACAGGACAAATTTGTACTCATAGTGTCCTACAATAGTGGTAACACTGAGGTATGCTACCCAGTACTTTTGACAAATTTTGTTCTGTGATGGCTTAGTGAAGAGATGACATCCTTATCTTCCATGTCATAAAATCCCATGGCGATTAAACTGCCATGAGATATTGCGATATGGAGAGTGGTGATGCTGCTTCTTAATTCAGAGATCCTGGCGGAGGTTTCAGGCAACAGCCAGTGAAGGTTCCACTGCCACTAATGCCGTGTACCTAGCAGAACATTAACTTCCACACTAACTTCAAATTTATACTTATTATGAATGATATATAGTTACTGTCCATGTATTAATGTAACCTCTCAACTTGATAACAGAGCCATCAGCCTTAATTAGTGGATGTCATCGTGTGTGTGTGTGTGTGTGTGTGTGTGTGTGTGCGTGCGTGCGTGCGTGCGTGCGTGCGTGCGTGCGTGCGTGCGCGCGCGTGCGTGTGCGTGTGCGCCGTGCGTGTACGTGAGCGTCCGTACCCGTGTGAGAGTGTGTGTGAGCGTATATTGTATAACTGTATACTTAGTTATTGTCAACTGCATATATTGTATATATGTATATTTAATATGTAATATATATGTATGGTTATATCTATTAAAAAAAAGAGTGTGCAAAAAATAATCGGAATTTGAATCTGAATCTGTTATGTATATAAATGTCTCTTAGACGTGTTGAATCTGATGTCATTCACATGTGATCAACCCGGAAGTGGAATATTTGGCATTTACTAGGTCATAATGGAAGAATCCAGTTTATTGATCAATCATATGACGCCATAATAAACAATGTCATATGTAGGCTGACGTCATATCAATTACGTCTTGAACGGCGCGATATAGTCCGTCTTAAACGCTCAAATGTCATAAAGTTGTACGAATTGTATTTACTAATTAATAAACATTCTTACCTGCATCGTTTTCTGGAAATTGCGATTCAGAGAGGGCAGGGACCGATTTATCCCAAAACGAGCAAAGCATGGGTGGAGCTTAGCTAGATATTGACGTGGCGTAGCTAAAACTGGGTTCGTCCATTGTGGCGTCATCATTTGTTATTGAGCAAATGGTGTCAGCATTTGTTGTTGAACAAACGCATTGATTTTTTATGTAACAAGCGCTTAACCTTTTAACATGTACATAGCGGAAATGGCAAATTCTTTATGGCGTAAATCAATATGTGTGTTGTTTACAGGAGCCAAGAATCTGAGTGTATGTAGGTTAGTCGCGGTAATGGGAAGTGTCGGAAGAAAAACAAAAAGAAAATAATCCCACTTTTCCGGGCA
Organism: Chaetoderma sp. LZ-2023a; assembly: GCA_034401795.1. Lineage (NCBI taxonomy): Eukaryota > Metazoa > Mollusca > Caudofoveata > Chaetodermatida > Chaetodermatidae > Chaetoderma > Chaetoderma sp. LZ-2023a. The sequence goes on from JAVVLW010004844.1 coordinate 23,353, forward strand.
GTGCTAAAGAAACCGCTTTCTGGCTATATGTAAAGGCGCTTCTAGCTCAGGAGCTCGTGACAGAAGATTTCACTCCCATTTTACCCAGAAGGTTTGACCCCTTAAAGTTACTTAGGCCACCTAAGTTATCCACAAAAAGTGTGTAAGCTGCTCCGCTGTTGGTGGATGTGAGCACGGGAGCCTCTTGAAAAACCCCTCCTGGGGGTTGTATTTACCCCATCTAATACATGGACAAAACTTTGTCAAAACAAAAAGGGCCCAAAATGGTGTTAATTGAATTCATCCTATAAGCTACATGGACAAAATTTTGTAAAAATAAAATAGTATAATGGTAGGTAACTAACAAAATAAGACTGTCCAAATTTCGGAGGTGGGACGATGTGGTCAGACCCCCCTCCCACCCACCCCTTAATGGGCCCTCTACAAAGAGCCCCAAAAGGGGCTCATTTACCCATAATCTACATGGACCAAACTTTGTCAAAACAAAGTAGCATAATGGCAGATTACGAAGGGAGTGTGGGGGTGTGGTTCTGAATAATTATTTAATACCTGACCCCGATTTTTCTCGATGAAATGTTTATGCCAAATTTGTACGGGTCAGTGCACGTGATCTCCGGATAGAATTTGGGAAACATACAACTCCCAAAACTCCCGTAGAAATCAAATATGTTCTCTATGTAGCATTCATACTGTTGAGAATGAGAGACATTTTATTCTAAAATGTCAATTTTTATATAGGTTTATTTATTATTCATCCTTAATGGTCCCTCTATAAAGAGCCACAAAAGGGTTTCATTTACCCCGTAAGCTACATGGAGCAAACTTTGTAAAAAGATTAGCATAGCAGTAGATTACTAAAAAATAAAGCTTACCCAATTTCTGGGATGGGAAGATGTGGTCAAACACTTCTTTATGACCCCTTATTAGCATAGGGGGTCATAAGGAACATGGACTAAAGAAAAGCTACATGGACCAAACTTTGTCAAGAAAAAGTAGTAAGATTGAAGATTACAAAAATGATAAATTGTACCAAATTTTTAAGTGGTGAGTGTGGTCAGGTCATTAGACACATCCGGGGCGGGGTCATTTACACATTAAGCTCTACTAAGTATACTTGTTAAGACAAGGAAGTATGATAGTGGATAACCAAAAAAATAAAACCTTTATTTTTCAGATCTTCAATAAAATTTATTTACTTTTTTCAGTCATTTTCTCACAAGTGTATGGCGTAAATACCCGAGCTCTTTATAGGGATTTATTCCTCGTCACTACTGTCAAGTTCTCCATCGCTGCCACTTTCGCCATCTTCGTATTCTGCTATAACAAAACACGGGCGCAAAATAACAAAACCTGCCACCATTGACGGCACAGATGGCCAGACAAACACCATATGTATAGCTGGACAGACAGAGAGGCAGATATAGAGAGATGGCCAATGTATCATGATAAGTCAATTCAGCTGAGCCAAAGATTTGTTAGTCATGCAAAAAGCTTTTTATTGGTGTGTGCGTGCGTGTGTGGAATAGCGTACTTGTATCCTTACAAACATATACACAAGCTGCTTGACACACACCCTCTCCCCCCCCCCCAACCATCACCACCCACCCACGTGCATCCACACCACTCAGTACCTAAAGGATTCTGGTTATTTCTGATGTAGCCTTATTTCCCAAACGCCGTATCTTGTTTTTATAGGTTCTTTTGTGTAAAGATGATCTTTGAAAGTGAGATGCTCTTCTGTGTACCGCCGTTGAAATAAATAAGTGACACACTTGCTAAAATGGTCAAATAATGTGGGAATTCACCCCAAAATTTCCTTCATTGCTTACCTTCCTCATCACTTTCCTCAAGATGATCCTCTCTACAAACAGCATCTAACGATGTTGGAGAAACATCACCATCAAACAACAGCACTCGGTAACAACCTCCTTCCAGCCAAATACTAGTGATGATATTGCTGATTGGTTGCAGCTTGTTGAAGATAGACACCGCCTAGCAATGAGATCAGTACGGTTGATCTTCTGTAGACATACTCAGGAACATTTTGCAACTTTCTCCCAGCGTACCACGCTTTCACAGGTTGCGATTATACATCCTCGTTTAACAGAAAAGGCAAAATAAAACTATTCAGAACAACTCTGAAGCACGTAAATCTTTTAGTAGGCTGGGATGTGAAACAGAAGTCAGCGAAAACGCGATTATCCAGGTAGAGAAATTTCTCTGTGAGATGTATGGCGAAAATAAGTTATCATCAGTCGATGAAGTCCGTTTGCAGATTTTCGTGGGCAATACATGCCGACGAAAGACTATCAGAGAATCTCGCGCGCAAAAAGTTAGACGGCAATGCTCTACCGCCATGATCCCGAGTACTTCTACAGAAGATTAAATGTGCTCATATCATTGCTAGGCGGTGGCTATCTTCAACAAGATGAAACCAATCAGCAATGATTGGTGAGGATTATCAGAAATCGTCAGAATGTCGTTTGCAGAGAGGATCGTCTTGAGGAAAGTGATGAGGAAGCTAAGCAATGAATGACTTTTACTATATTTGGTGTGAATTCCCGGGTTATTTGACCATTTTAGCAACTGCGTCACTTATTTATTTGAACTGTGATACGTGGAAGAGCATCACACTTTAAAATAAAACAAAATGAAAAGTTAAGGAACCTATATAAAAACAAGATATGGCATTTGGGAAATAAGGTTACATCAGACAAAATAAAATGTGTGCGCACGTGCGCGTACGTTAGTCCACACACGCACGAATGCACACACACACACACACACGCACAATAATACACACACGTGCGTGAACACACGCACGCACGCACGCACACACTACCAAAAAGAGCTTTCTGCGTGACTGACAGATTCTTGGCGCAGCTGACTTTACTTGGCCATTTGTCTATGTCTGCCAGTCTGTATGTCCATCTAGCATGGCCTGTTTGTCTGTCCATCTGTGCCGCCAATGGTAGCAGGATTTGTTATTTTGTGCCCTTGTTTTGTTTTAGCAGAAGACGTGGATCAAGTCGAAGATGGCGAAATTGGCAGCGATGGACAACTTAAAAAGGATAACACAACCTGGATTTAGATTTCGATAAAAACCGTCAAAAACTAAAAAATTTAACATTTTTTGAAATTTAAAACCGATTTGACAAATTTTCACAAACTATATCTATATTAAAATCGAGTTTAAAATTGACTATTTGTGACCTACTAAAATCACCATGTGACGTCAGCGCGTGATTTTTTAATCACGTGGTTTCGCATTACGCCCACTTGTTTTGCAATCAGGAGAAAATGGCGTCTAATAAAGTAGCGAAGCGTAAAACAAGCTCTGCTTCAAGTTCATTTTCGCCGAGACGGGCGTTTCCCGGACATCTCATTATACTAAAATCGACTACGATGACATCTGCGCAAATGATATTGGACACGTTATCGTTAAACCATACCAATTCAAGCCGTGTGCGACTGAAAGAGACGAAGATGATAGCTGATATGTAAGAAGATTGACACCTATTTTAGCGCTCGCCTGGAACATATTTTTTTTAATATTGGTAAGTTATTCTTTGCGATCTATCACAAATACTACATTTATGTATGATAACCCTGACTATTGAAATAAGAAAAATGCATTCCCCTAAGAAATAACTAATTTTGGCCCTGAAATATGTCTCGAATTTCCCGTTTTCTTATGAGCTAAACGACGCAGGTTTGTTATGAGGTTGATGCGGCTAGTGTTAGCGTGAGAAAACACCAAATGGTCAAGCGCACTAAACTTCCCGCATTTCAAGACTCGCGCTCATGCAGGTGGTTTGTTAATATTTTGGGAAGTATTTTCACATAAACACATGAGTCAGAAAAGAAATTTGGGTGTACACAACTATATATAATATATAGTTTATATAATAATACTACTAGTAGGCACAAGACAACTTAGTGGTTGTTTACACCAAAATTACATTTCTGAGTCTCATTTGTTTATGTGAAAAAAAACTCCCAAAATATTAACAGACCACCTGCATGAGCGCGAGCCTTGAAATGCGGGAAGTTTAGTGCGCTTGGGATCTTTCACGCTAACACTAGCCGCATCAACATCATCACAAAATAGTGAAATACACGATCCGTCTTTTTAACAAACCCTTGATCATGCATTTAATATGATAAATTAACATACCAGCTACCCCTCTAGCCAGAAGCTACAGTAGTAGAAATTGACCGCTATCTAGTAGTGATCACGTTCCACTGCCTAGTGGCTCATCCAAGTTAATTTTACATCCTGCAAATCAGGTTGGATATTTTTAGGCTAGCTTTATGTAAAGTTGCTGCTGTCTGAGTCAGGAACGTATTCCACTTGAAATAGCTCCAAATTATTTAACAACCACTCGTGAGGTTGGAAATGAGATTCACGTTTACGTGCAGACTATATGACAGGTGGCCTTAGTATAGAGGTGTTTTCTATGCATGCAGACTATGTGACAGGTGGACTTAGTATAGAGGTTTTACCGTATAAGTCACACCACCCACCCTTCAGTCCATGAGCATGTATAAGAAGGCCAATACGCGTACTTGTCTGTATCTGTATACGGTGTTGATAATTGTGGCGGTAATTCATGAAAGTGTTATGCAACTCAGTTAGTAATAACCGCGAAAAACCAGGCGGTGTCTGTAGTCGTGTCAAAACCCAAACTCGGGTCCCTTACAACATTAAAAATCAATGTCTCAAGAAATAGTATATGAAATTCGCAATTTATGCCGATCCGTTATTTACTCATAACTGTCAAAACGATGTCATGTGATAGTTATTTTATCACGTGATGAGAACAATCAATCACGCGGTGACGTCATCCCGTGATAATCACGAAAATTGAATAAAACGACTTTTGCTAACGAAATTTAATATTCAGGAATTGGAAAATATGGAAATAATATATTTTATTTTAATTACATTACACAAAAGCATCATTTGGCGTGTTTTAACACACGCACGCACGCACCACCACCACCATCACCGGGGTATGGGGTAAATGAAAGCCCTTTAGGGCTCTATAGAGGGGCCATTAAAGGTGGTCTGATAACGTCATCCCCCCTCTGAAATTTGGTCATTTTCATTTTCTCGTAAGCTACCATCATGCAACTTCATTTTGACAAAACTTTGTCCATGGAGATTATGGGGTAAATTAACCCCCTTTTGGGGCTCTTTGTAAGCTTTTCCATCTTTGTAGCGGGACCGACCCCACCTGCCCACCCCCTTCAAACCTTCCGAGTGAAATGGGGTAAATCTTCCGCCACGAGCTCCTAGACTATTCTACAACAAGCATCGGTATCGGTATTTAAGTTTAGAGGTACATGCAAGCAATTAGGATTTCCGGAGCTACCCGATGAAAGAAGAATACGCAAAGCTATCGAGCTCAGATTTGAACGGTTATGTCAGATATAGGCCCGTAGTTATTATTCAGAAACCTTGTGTGGCTTTGTATATATTTATGGCATACTATATTTGTTACATTTAATCGCTATTGTTATCCCCAGGTTTTTCGAAGAAAAGTGGAGATTATGTCGTACAACCCGTGTGCATGCGTGCGTGCGTGCGTGCATACGTATGTGCGTGCGTGTCTGCCTGTCTGTGCTGAAAATCGATTGTAACGCATCTCCTCTGAAACCGTTGGATGGAATTGAACTAAATTTGGTATATTTGTTACCCATATGATTGCAGAGTGCTAGAGGCTATTTACATATATCTTCGACACTAGGAGGCAGGGGATTGGTCAAAGGGTCACATTTTAACGTGTGGAAATTGGTTGTAACCCAGCTCCTCGGAAACCGTTAGACAGAATTCAACCAAGTTTGGTAAATGAGTTATCCATATCAATGTGAAGCGCATGAGAACACGTACATTTGGCCCCGCGCCCAGGGATTGGTTGGGGATGGGTGCAAATGGTCAAGAAATTGATTGTAATGCAACTCCTCCGAAACTGTTGGACGGAATTCAACCAAATTTTGGTATGTAAGCACATTTAGATTTGACCCCTTACACCATTTGCAAAATTAGCCTAATCCATCGTTATATTGTTCAAAAGAAAATTTTGACAATAACGAATAATAGCCTAAGATTAAACATTGATTAAGACAATAGTGGTCACCATATAGTAGTTCTGTTCTTAATACATGTCTTGCTACATAAGTACCTGTTTAAAGAGACATCTACCAGCTTGTGCTATATAGTAGACAATCTCTCACGAGTGATTGGCCGCAATATCAACAGTATCAGTTCATTTCAGGGGAGATAACTATGTGAGGGCAGAAGGTTTTGGTTGCAAAAACAAGTGATAATTACCTCCCTCGTAAAGTGATAGAAAGATATAGTTTTGTACGGTACACTATTGGTGTCATATTCGACCAGTCTTATAGGGATTCTAACCTCATCTCAAATGTTGTATTATACTCTTAGATTATGAGATGTCATTAACTTCTTGGTGCATTCCTTTATCTGTATCACAATTATTTATTTTTAACATCGAGTTAATATTGAACTTTGGTGCGTATGTATTTGTCCAGTTACATCAAAAGTAGCTTTTTCCTATTATGTTAGTATATTCGTTGGAATTACCTCCCCTAAACACCTAAAGCTCGTCGAACAATATAGGCCTGCTTTGACAGGACACCAAGCCTAACCTTTCACTCAAGATTGGTGAAGTTCCCTAGAATTATCACGTCGGAGCGCACCACACACTGGAACGCACTCGTGTACAGCTATCTCAATAGTTTCTCAGAACTTCATGCAGAGACTAATAAAAAGTCAAACTTGCACGCCCACGTTGTCATTTCCTTTTTCAGGTGAGGGATGCGATTGTAGCCTATATCTGGAGTCGTGTCCCGCCTTTATGCAAACCAGCATTTCTTGTTACATAAAAAAACAAATGTTGTTTATATAAATTGGGCCAGGTGACCTAAAAACTACTGACTTGATTTGTCTCAAATTTTAACACCACTAAGGAATGTGCCATGCAAGCAGATTTCAGATAAGAGAACCTGGATATGGATTGGACCAAATTCTGGATCTGTGGATATCTCCGAAACTACAGGTCTGATTTGGCTCAAATTTTAACACAGAAAAGGATGTGATCATACACTAGGATTCCAGAACTGTGGGCATGTCTCAGAAAATTTGGCAAAATTCTGGAAAATCAAAAATCCAGAACCCGCAGCTACCGAGATTCTATAGATCTTGTTGTACGTGCAAATTTAGTTTAAATAACCTCCAGACTAAATGTAAATTTGTGTTTAATTTGCACTTGAAATACACCCAGTTCCGTTAATATGCCACAATATACACATGAACAAATAGTATAATTACATTTGTACTATATGAACAGGGCTAAATCAGTTGTTTGACCATGATTATTTGTACAAATGCAATACATTCAATGGAAGCCATGTACTGGTGAGTTATCAGCTTATTTAGGGTACTTTAGCTTATAACTTGAGATTTATACACCTGTATTCAGGTTTTGGTGCATTTTTTAGCCTCGCCCTATCCAGAGAAGAGAGTATTGTGATAAGGTGCGTGCGTGCGTGCGTGCGTGCGTGCGTGCGTGCGTGCGTGTGTGTGTGTGTGTGTGTGTGTGTGTTCGGATATGTATCTCAAACACTACCGCTTGCTCAAATTTTAACGCTATGAAGGAGCTTTTCTGGCAAGAGAATTTCCAGATGGAGTTGAGCCAGATAAAAGAACCCGGATCTAGATCGGATCAAATTCTGAATCTGGATATCTCGGAAACTACTGGTCCGATTTGGCTCGAATTTTAACACAATGAAGGGTGTGACCATACACTAGGATTCTAAACTTTGGGTGTGATCCGACAAAATCCGGAAAATCCAAAAAAAATTACTGTGACAAAAACTGGAAGGCGAAGGCCTGCAATCACTTGTTATGATGCAATGTTTCACTGAAACTTTAATTTTAGACAGATCTTTATAGTTTATTACCGGTATATATTTTAAACAGTATTTTATTTAATTATATATTTCTAGACAAATTCCATGTTGTGCTTTATTAAAGTTTAAATAACCATATATGATTTGTCCGTCTTGTATTTTGACTGTTTTTAATTAGTGCTTAGTGTATGTCCATTTGCAAGCCAAGAGAAGACTATTTTGGAAATTCTATAACTGGAATGACTGGCTCGTGTTGTCATTTCCTCTCTAAAGAGCGAGATTCAGGTCATATTAATATATCTAGATGAGGTCGTGGGGTCACTAACTGCATATCCAATACATTTGTGGCCATAACTCGGGAATACAAGATGGTAGAATCGGCAAATTTGTAACAACCATTCATATCTTTGTCTGTTTAGAAATAGGTCGAGTTTAAGGTCAACGGTAGAATAATAAAGGTTGGCACATCGATTCAAATTGTGGTGGGGTAGAAATCATATTGAGTTTCAGCTCAAAGGGTCAAATATCTAGGTCACTGGTAAATTTTTTCTATTTAAGAAACATAGGCAGCAACAGCACCCAGTCAAATTAGTTTCAAAATATTCAAGAGCTTACCTGTATAGTTTTCTGGAAATTGATAGTCAGGAAGGTCAGCGATCGATCGATCCCAACACGAGTGAGGTGTGGGTGGAGCTCAGCTAGAAATGGGCGGGGCATAGCTCAAACTGGAAACGTCCATTCTTTAATACAGTTCTAAAATGACCTAAGAGCTACTATTATAAAACAATGTCCAAAATTCAAAGGAACAATATCTATTAAAACAAGCATTCTATAAGTATTGCCTTGCAATACATGTCCCCTACCTGGTGATATAAATCTTTAGAGATTGAGTCAAAAATTTCATTAAAAATTGTCAAAAGCAGCTGAAGCTCGAACTTGATCTGTAACTTCTCATAACATAGCAATAAACCAAGTTTCAGTGGTGAAGAAGGAAAAAGTCTTGAAAGCTGATATGTTTGTATTTCATAAGTTGAAAGGGAACATAACTTCATCAAAAAATACCGCAAATGCCTGAAACCCGAACTTGGTCTGTAGTTTCTCATAATAAAGTAATGTACCAATTCTCAGTTGAATATCTTGAAAGACTGCGAGAGAAAAAGGACGGAAAACTAATATTTTTCGTATTTCATAGGTCGAAAGGGGGCATAACCCATAAAAAATTTATGCATATGCCTGAAACTCGAACTTGGTCTGTAACTTCTCATAACAAAGCAATGTAGCAATTCTCAGTATAATATCTTGAAAGACTGCGAAAAAAATGCGGAAAACCAATATTTTTCGTATTGGATAAGTCGAAAGGGGGCATAACTCCATGAAAGATTGATGAAAATGTCTGAAACTCGAACTTGCTCTGTAACTCCTTACACTAAAGCAATGCACCGATTTTCGCTTAAATATCTTGAAGGAGTAGCAATTCTCGGTATAATATCTTGAGACTGCGAAAAAAGTGCGGAAAACTAATATTTTTTGTATTGGATAAGTCGAAAAGGGGCATAACTCCATGAAAAATCTACGAAAATGTCTGAAACTCGAACTTGCTCTGTAACTCCTTACACTAAAGTAATGCACCGATTTTCGCTTAAATATCTTGAAGGAGTGTGAAAAAAAGTGTGGAAAGTTGATATTTTTTGTATTTCTTAAGTCAAAAGGGGGCATAACTCCAACAAAGATTTACGCATATGCCTGAAACTCCAACTTGGTCTGTAACTTCTCATAACAAAGCAATGTAGCAGTTCTCAGTATAATATCTTGAAAGACTGCGAAAAAAGTGCGGAAAATAATATATTTTGTATTTCATAAGTCGAAAGGGTGCATAACTCCATGAAAAATAGACGAAAATGTCTGAAACTCGAACTTGCTCTGTAACTCCTTACACTAAAGTAATGCACCGATTTTCGCTTAAATATCTTGAAGGAGTGTGAAAAAAAGTGTGGAAAGTTGATATTTTTTGTATTTCTTAAGTCGAAAGGGGGCATAACTCCATCAAAAATTTACAATACGCCTGAAACTCCAAATTAGTTTGTAATTTCTCATAACAAAGCAATGTAGCAGTTCTCAGTATAATATCTTGAAAGACTGCGAAAAAAAGTGTGGAAAACTAATATTTTTTCGTATTGCATAAGACGAAAGGGGGCATAACTCCATGAAAGGTTGACGAAAATGTCTGAAACTCGAACTTGCTCTGTAACTCCTTATACTAAAGCGATGCACCAATTTTCGCTTAAACATCTTGAAGGACTGCGAAAAAGTGCGGAAAGCTCATATTTTTCGTATTTCTTAACTCGATAAAAAATTGACGTATACGCCTGAAACTCGAACTTGGTCTGTAACTTCTCATAACAAAGCAATAAACCAATTCTCAGTTGAATACCTTGAAGGACTGCGGGAAAAAGTGCGGAAAACCAACTGCGACAGATGGATGGACAGACAGACGGAGTGCAAACCTATAGTCCCCCCAGTTTTACCGGTAGGGGACTAATAAACTGATAGTAGAGTTAAAGTTCTCATATCCCCTTAAATATAAACACTTTTGCACGAGATGTGATGCCTGGTGATTTCTGTTCAATTTACCCAGACTGCAATGTTACCCAGCATGCAATGCCGTGCCTCCATAATCGTTGTAACTATTGGACGCTGTATTCGTTTAGTCTATTGTCTGCACAAGCCAGGATTTCTCAAACAAAACCAACCCGCTTGCACGTGCAAATAGTCATTTGTCCGCCAGCTCTGGAAGCGTTAGCATGCACGTAGGATGTATTCACGGCAGAATATTCCAGTGTCTGTATTTCAACCCTGTTCAGAGAAAGTGTGTCAATTTCCAGGAGAAAATACGAGAAAGCTTTTATATACTTTGAAAATAATTTGTGTGAAAGTTGTTGCTATCAATAACAGCACCAGCATTCAGTCAAATTATTGTCAAAATAATTAGTAGATAATGCAATTACTACCTGCTACCGATTTGATACTAATTTGAATGAACATTGTTGCTGCAAGAGGTTTCAGTCTGTATGTTCTAAAATAATCATCATTATTTCACTCAACACTCGCTACGTATTTGCAGTGCATTTTACTGTAAGTTGTTGCTGAATAAGGCACCAACGTTATCAAAATGTTGTCCATAGAATCATATGACGTTCAATATTGCTATCTAAGTAGAGCGAGTACATGCCCAAAATTCGCTTTGCCTACATGAAGGAAATATTTAGTCAAGCTACGGTACGTACGTTTCTGTTCGATCAATGCATTTCAATCAAATGCACAATCCCGGCAACAAACTTACACGCTGTTTGCTAATCATTCAGTCTTTGCGAGAAAGCATATATAGGGTATAGGTCTATGCTCAATCTACTTATATAGTAAGATATTGACTGCATGTGCACGGGTAACAATTCTACAATGTCGTTGGTGCCTTAGTAATCAGCAACTTAGTCAAATTCCTATTCAAATCAGTAGCGAGTGTAGACTGAAAATTATAATGGTTATTTTAGACTGATAGTTTTTGCAGCAACAATGTTCATTCAAATTAGTATAAGATATGTTGCAGGAAGTCATCACATTACCTACTAATTATGTTGACAATAATTTAACTGAATATTGTTGCTGTCATTTATAGCAACAACTTTCACGCACATTATTGTCAAAGTATATAAAAGCTTTCTCCTAAATTCTCCTGGAAATTGACACACTTTCTCTGATCAGTATTGAAATACAGACTTCCGAATGTACTGCTGTGAATACGAATTATGTGCATGCTTACGCTTCCAGAGCTGGAGGACAAATGACTATTTGCACGTGCAAGCAGGTTGGTTTTGTTTGAGAAATCTTGGCTTGTGCAGACAATAGACTAAACAAATATGGCGTCCAATACTTACAACGATTATGGAGGCAGGGCACTGCATGCTGGGTAGCATTGCACTCTGGGTAAATTGATCAGAAATCAAAGGGCATCTCATATCTCGTGAAAAAGTGTCTATATTTAAGGGGATATGAGAACGGATGAATCTACTTTCCAGCTAAACTCCGTCCATGCTTTGCCCGTGTTGGGATCAATCGAACCCTGAATTCCCAATATCATGGTAACTATACAGATTTTTATCTTTGTCTGAGTGGGAAAATGCAACTAAAATGTACTTAATTCCGGCTGCAGTTTAACGAAGCTGCATTTGTTCAACATTTTAGTATAATTGCTTATTCACCATTTACGTCATTCTTGACGCTGAAGAGCTCAAAATCAAGGAAAGTAAATCATCACATAATTTCATGTATTTGATCATACGCCGACTTCGCGGCTTAATATTAGCTATTTGGAGAATGTTAGACACATACAGCTTGTTAGTTATTAATTACTATACAATAAATACTTGCAAAATTGTACATAAAATGCATTTCTCCAAATATGACCTTTAACAACTGAGATTTTGTAGGTGTGTCCCCTTCACTTGCATAAACCAAATAAATCAAATAGACATGGAAAAAGTACTCTGAGAATAGAGGGATGAAAGTGTCAATAAAGTATCTGAAATCATAATCAGATATGTCACATGTTAGCCGACGTCACAATCATAATGTCGCTCCATCATGAGAATCGATGTCTGTCACAAAGTTGTAAGAATTATATCACTTTGATGAATTTACAATTTTATACACATTCTGTTGAATATTTTGAAACTAATTTGACTGGAAAGCTGTTGTTGCCATAATTAATTTCAAAATATTCAACAGCTTACTTGTGTAGTTACCTTGAAATTTTGATTCTGCGAATTCAGGTGTTCAAGTTTCAAATCGATTCCGACATGCGTAAAAAGTGTACAGTGGTTAGCTAGAAATGGGCGGGGCATAGGTAGTGATTGACACCTATTCCTAGTCTCACCCAACTCCACTCTGTAACCATTTAACACTCATATCAGCCAAAAACGGCTTCTACAGTGATCTTGAGAAATGTCCATTTGCAGACCAAGAAAAGGCTTCTTTTTTTTTTAAATTCTAATTTTCAAAAATAGTCTTCTCTTGGTCTGCAAATTGACATTTTATGTGAGGAAATTGTATTTTTTAAAAACAAATGTGGGTGTTAAAGGGTTCAGATAAACTGGACCTTTTGACCCCAAAAATAAAGATCTTGATTCTTCAGAGGCCTAGCATGTGAGTATTTGGTCTAAGACTAATCAGAGTATTTATCTGCCAAATTTGACTTTAATCCATTAACGAATAATAAAATGTGTGGCACTTCTTGCTGGACAATGGCTGAATAACATATGAGCTAAGAATGAACATAAGTCTTGAAGATGATTAATTGTTTGTGTATTTTATTATAAACCTTGATGAATATGCATGAGCAGGTTGATGATTTGATGCAAGTACAGCTGACATGGATAAATATATGACTAATTAAAATACAGTACAGCTAAAAAAATAACATGTTTCCAAAACAAATTAGAACTTACTGTTGAATACTTTGAGCATAACTGGATGGGAAACATTGCTACCTGAGGCAGCAATGTTTTCCAATCCAATTATGTTCAAAATACTCAACCGAACAGATCTTATTAACTAACATATTTTTGTTTTCGAAACATGCTAACTTATTTCTGAGCTGTACAGTACTAACGCTGAATCATTGACATATGCACTAGATAAGTAATCATTTTACCCATACAAAACTGATACAAACAATTCCTTGCGAACGTAAGAAAAATTCTGTTGAATATTTTGAAACTATTGTGATTGGAAGTTGTTGTTGTTGCCTAATATAAGGCAAGACTACTTTTCCTGAAATAAGACTTAATTTACCACTGCAATGACTGGCTCAGTCAGTGAGCCAATCATTCCACTCATAAATTGTACCAAAAACAATATTCCCGTGGGCTGTAAATGGACATTCCTCAAGACCACTTCAGTGGATTGACAACCGGTGAAAGTCAAATTATTTTCAAAATATTCCACAGCTTTCCTTATTAAATTATTATAATTGGAAGTAGTCAAATTCTTTCTTTTTTCAATCTCCGACCTTTACGGCCAAAGACGTTTTCAAATGACTGATTTTGATAGTCAAATGAAGAAAAATATTAACCTTTTTTTAGAAGATATATACGGGCGTGGTCACACTAGGACAGATAATCTGAAGTAAGACCAATCAATTAAAAAATTGTGTTTTACTCATGTAAGCGTTCAAACTTACACAAGTTATGACAAGTAAACGAATCTGCGATCTATCGGACTTACTTCGGAGTATCCCTCTAGTGTGAACACTACCTAGCTCGAATTACTGTTATGAATGGTGCAGTTTCAAGTTGCATTGGTTGAGGAAACACAAATTTAGTTTCAGTCCATAGCTAAAATAATCCTGTCTATCAGAGAATGGTTCCGAAACACTATTTCCTACCCCTGATACACCAAGATGTTTGAGAAACTGGGTTTTGGACACCTGATGACTCAGACGCATTATTCCAAAAGATTTTCAGCCTAGGCAAAGTAGGTTTTTGGGAACTTTCTTGTGAAACCTTTGTTTGTGAAACTTTGCAGCACACACCAAAGCATTTCCGCAGCTTCTGATTAAGCATGTGATGGCACCTGATTCCATCATTGGCTACAGATTCAGAGACCTGTGAAAGTTTTGGAAATCAAGTTGCAAAAGTTGAACATGACTCAACTTTTTTACAATTTTAGCATATACTGGAGTAAATGTTTCCAACACATTGCCTCTGAACAATATTTAGTGCGTAATTCAGATATAATGCTTCCTAAACATTTTAAAACTGTTTTAGAAACATTTTTGTGTGACTCAGATTTATGACTTACTGCAGCAAGTTAAGATAACCCTTGAGATAATTACTGCATCTTAACTCTGTAATGGTCGAGTTGGCCAAGAGAATTGAAATTTTTAATTAGTCAATATCCATTTACAGGGCAAGATATAAGTTTTCAAAATTTACTACTGGAATGACTGGCTCCATTATCGAGCCAGTCAGTCAGTGCCTCATTGGTAAAATTTCAGAAATAGTGTTCCCCTGGCGTGAAAATGGGCACTTCTCAAAAGCACTGTAGCGGTCAGTTTGAGCCGGCTTGACCATTAAAACTTTAATAACCAAATTAGTTCAAGAAAATCTAATTATTTCCATATTGAATGAGCATCTACAGGCCAAGAGACTACTTTTGAGACAGTCATTCCTGTGATAAATGTTCAAAAATAACTTGGCATGAAAATAGATGTTCCTCAAGACCACTATTGGTATTGGTTGGCTTTGTCATGAAAGGGTTGCAGGGTTAATTTGCAACAGCAACACGAGTCGACTGCAGAATATTTTGAGAGTATTTGTGAATGAAAGCTATTACATAAAACAGTACAAGCATCCAATCTTTCTATATATTGTAACAAAGTTGCCATCTCTATCATATACTGCTGAAAAGTTTAACCCTTTCACCGACAAATCACGGAAAAAGTATATTGCTTACAATATAAAACTTCTGTTGAATGTTTTGAAACGATGGAAGCAATGTCCTGTTACTAATTCAACATATTAAACAGTTTTCCTGTAAGGTTTCCTTGAAAGTGAGACATGGGGAATTCATCGGTGACAATGTACAATCAAAATAATTCAGACTTCATCATTAAAATATTTACAGCACAATAGCTGAGCAGTTCCTCAAAGAAGAGGTAAGTACTACTTGGTAATTAGTTGTTTAACCCTTTAATGGTCACATTTTCTCAAGAAATTCAAAATATTTGCTTATTAAAAGTCCATTTGCTGGCCAAGAGAACTGTTTTTGAAATTTTACCACTGGAATGACTGGCTTGGTTATCGAGCCAGGCATTCCAGTGATAAGTTTTCAAAAATGAACATTCCACAAAACCACTACAGAGGCCAGTTTTGGCCGGGTTAACCATTAAAGGGTTAATTGTCAAGAAGTTAAAGTCATTACTGCAGTGGTCTTAAAAAATGTCAATTTGCATGGCAAGAGAAGACATTAAGAATGTACCAATGGCTCTATAATCCTCAGTAATTCTAGTGGTAAATTTTCAAAAGATTTCTCTTAGCCTACAAATAGACATCCATGAAACAAGACACTTAGATTTACTTGACAAATAAAGAATTAATATATCTGAAATCAAGGTGCAATTAACAGTCAGTGCCTAACACCTGTGGTTGACTTCCAGTAGTTGCTAAGATGCCGACTTATTCACATGAATGGTATTGAATTACGACTGAGGTTCTGACATTAGATTGGCTTGATTTTAAAATGTAGACCAATCAAGGAGAAGACGAGGCATTTGAGATCTTGAACCAAATAATAGAATGTGCGCAGACCTTCAGGATCCCTGTGAGTAAGAAATAACAAGCAGTACATTACACTCATCTTTTTAACCCTTAGCTCTGATGTCAAAATTAAAAAACTTTTAAATTAAACTAAAAGATGAACTGGTGTTCATTTTTCAACAAATATGTTGTCAGCCATATTCTCCACCAAAATTGTTGAAAAATGTACACCAGTTTTTTTGCTATTGACACAGTAAAAATTGAATATTGACAATAGAGCAGGAACGGCTAATTGATCAATTTACCTATTATTCGTACTTACATATCACACCATATACAATGGCTGATCAACATTAAACAATAATATATGAGGACTTGAGAGATCTGATCTGTCACTCAAGTATATGACATCATAATCAATTGTCATATGGAGGCTGATGTCACATCCATATTATGTAATGAACGACGTATCTAGGTCCATCATGAACATGGAATAGTCCATCAAGTGTGGATCGTATGTCTTTACTATCTAATAAGCATTCTGCTGAATATTTTGAAACTAAATTATGTGGGTGCTGTTGCTATGCCATGCCCATTTCTAGCTAATCTCTGCACAGGTTGGGATCGATTTATATCCTTTGAAACATGAATCCCATTTCCAAGGTAAATATACAGGTAAGCTGTTGAATATTTTGAACATAATTTGACTGGGTGTTGTTGCTGGCTATGGCAGTAACAGCGTCCAGTCAAAATTAGTTTCAAAATATTCAACATACATTTTATTAAACAAGAAAAAATAAAGTTATTGAATGAAAGCCCGAAATTTGCACGGATGGACGGACACAAATTCAGAGACAAAGGGAGGGATGGATGTAGGGATGGGCTGACAGACCCATAAAATAATGTGCATTTCCCTAGTACCATAGCCAATGTTCCCATGAAGTTTCGTTACAATACTTCAAGCAAAGATAAAGTTATTGAACGAAAAGCCCAAATTTGCACGGACAGACAGACACAAATTCAGAGACAAAGGGATGGACGGATGGAGGGATGGGCTGACTGACCCACAAAATAATGTACATTTCCCTACTACCATAGCCAACCTTCCCATGAAGTTTCGTCAAAATACTCCAAGCAAAGATAAAGTTATTGAACGAAAACCCAAAATTTGCACGGATGGACGGACACAAATTCAGAGACAAAGGCATGAACGGACGGAGGGACGGGCTGACTGACCCTCAAACTAACGTGCATTTGCCTACTACGATAGCCAACCTTCCCATGAAGTGTTGTCACAATATTCCAAGCAAAAGTAAAGTTATCGAAAGAAAACCTGTTTGTGTGTGTGACGGACGCAAGGACGGAAGCGAAAACATAATCCCCCCGCTTTTTGCTAAAGCAGGGGGGGATAACAATACACAATTTATACACTTGACAGACTATGAAATGTTCATGACTGACATAGATATGTTATTCATTACACATTCTGAATCAGAATTTTCTGATTGTGAAGTCAACCACCTCTACCCCGCCTACATGTGAAGTAATTGATTATAACGCCATATACTTGAGTGACAGATTGGATATATCCATTACAAAACTATAACACAGGTAAGCTGTTGAATAAATTAAAACTAATTTGAGTGGGAGCTGTTGCTGCTATGCTAACAATCAAATGGTTGCTATGAAAACAGAGATTTTATCATCACAGGTATTCTACGTACTTGCTTTGGTTGACATCGACTAATGAACCGATCTTTGATGTGGTGAAGGATATGTGTTCATCCTCAATCACAACTTCCAACTCCTGGCCAGAATAAAAACATACATAATAAAATTTTTACTACCGGAATAATAACACTCTTGTCAATACTGCAATACTATAAAAATATTTACCTACTGAATGTCCATTCACAGGCGAAGAGAATACCATTTTTGAAAATTTACCACTGGAATGACTGGCTCGATAAAATTGTATTCTCTTGGTCTACAAATGGACATTCAGTAGGTAAATATTTTCTTGACCAAATTTTACCATTAAAGTGTTAATCTCCTGTAACTGTTTGACCGTCTGAGACAAGGTGGTTTATTCAGCTGCTACCCGCAGCTAAAAAGTATACCAACCAATTGAACTACAGATAAAATTACTAAATACTCGTTGCGAGTCAAATAAACAAGAACGCTGAAGCGTACAATGTCTCACCTGTAAAGGCATGGATAGTGTTGATTGGCAAAGCAAACTTGACATGGTTTGTAATACGCATATTCAGTAATGCACCAACAATCAAGTGTAACCAATCAAATATGGACATTTTTTACCAAAATGGGGACAGTCTGATCTTGAAATTCTTTCAAAATGAAACTAGTAATGATGCAGATAGTACGTCTTGCATAGTATATAACTCTGCTGTAAAATTTTGTTGATATCTGGTGAGGCACTGTTGAAAAAATGGCGAAGTCCAAAACCATGAAAAAAATAACAAAAATGCCCCAAAATTAAATCTATTGTTTGTAGATCACATCCCTGTATAGCATAGATCACTTCTGTAAAGTTTCATTGAGATCGGATGAGCCAGTGTTGAAATATAACTTGATTAAAAAATGTTAAAGAAAACTGCACAAAAAATATTTAAAATGCCCCAAAATTAAATCTATTGTTATGTACATCACATCCCTGTATAGTATAGATCACTTCTGTAAAGTTTCATTGCAATCGGATGAGCCAGTGTTGAAAAATAAGTTTGACCCCTGGCCACTGCCCTCAGATTTACTCAAGAACAAAAAAATGTGTTGTACTGTAGTCTACTAACTACAAGCTTCAAAATGATATGTGACATGACCACATTTGCTAAAAAAAAATTTCTGCCCACCAATTCCCCCACCCCTGTCCCTTGGGGTGATATCAAAATTGCAATGTGTCATGCACATCCCTGGCCATATGTGTAATCATCCCCAAAGTTTCAAGTTTCTATCTGAAATGGTCTAGGAGTTGCATTACAATAGATTGGTGCCCACTTCTGACACCCCCCCCCCTACCCTCAGTTTGTGACCCAAGATCAATATAATTCCTTGTACTGTAGTCGACTCATCATTGGATTGAAAATGATATATGACATGACCTTTGGAAAAATTAAATATTTTACCCCAAATTCCCCACCCCAGGCACCTGCCCCTGCCAAAATTCTGAAAGTGTCATGCACATCCATGTCCATATGTGCAATCATCCCTAAAGTTTCAAGTTTCTATCTGAAATGGTCTAGGAGGAGTTGCATTACAATCGATAGTTACAGGCCAAAACTGCACTTGCAAAACACATTAAAAAAGTCCAAATCCAAAACCGTGAAAAAAATTGTTCAAATGCCCCAAAATTCAATCTATTGTTATGTAGATCACATCCCTGTATAATATAGATCGCCTCTGTAAAGTTTCATTGAAATCAGATGAGCCAGTGTTGAAAAAATAAGTTGACTAAAAAACCTTAACCAAAACTGCACTTGCAAAATACATGAAAACAAGTCCAAAACTGTGAAAAAAATTGCTAAAATGCCCCAAAATTAAATGTGTTGTTATGTAGATCACATCCCTGTATAGTATAGATCACTTCTGTAAAGTTTCATTAAGATCGGATGAGCCAGTGTTGAAAAATATGTTGATTAAAAAAACGTAACCATAAGCACAGATATGGTGACGGCGATGACGGAAATAGTGATCCCTATGTCTCGCTTCTGCTTCGCAGACGAGACAAAAATATAAGTGGGAAATAATTAATCCGAAAAACAAGAAATCAGTTTAACCCTTTAACAGTCACATCAGTCAAAAATGGCTTCAGAACTGGTCTTGAGAAATGTCCATTTGCAGACCAAGAGAAGCCTATTTTTGATAACCGAGCCAGTCATTAATTACTAGATTTCCAAAAATAATCTCTTGTTCTACAAATGGACATTTTCTAAAAAAATGTTAATTTTCTTTAAGAAATTTACCGGTAAGTGTTAAAGGGGTAAGCAAGTGTGATACTCTATCAGTGTGATATAGACACCTTTGTGCAAAATCTGTTAAAAAAATTACCAGACTAGTCGCAAGACAAATTATGACAGACTTCTCTAACAAAGCTGAAATGTTTTTAAAACATGTGTGACACACTGTAGTTGCGATTTGGGCTGCTTTTTCGGAATGTCCAAAATTTGTCAGACAGACTGGCCAACAAATGAGCACACTTACCCTCGTCATGAGTATCAATTTAAAATTATACATGAACTCAGTATAGATTTCAGAACAACCAAACAGTAAATCTGCAGCAGCATAATTATGTAACTAATCTTACTTAAACCATCAGCTAACAGTGAAATGTGTTTCAAAAATATTTAATGAACATTTATTACATCACAAAGGGATCTTAACGAATGCTCATAAATGTTACCGAAATTGCTCAGTGAAGTGATATAAAATGTTGCCATGGATATATTCTTACACTAGTACATAGGTATTAGGTATAGATAATAGAAACGCATGCGTAACCACTGGGCCGAACATTGTAGCTGTATACATTCTATAGGCATGTTAACAAGGTTTCTCATAACGGCCCTTTTCACGGTATAGACCCACAAAATGTAACTGAAGACCCGCAAAAGTTGTGGTAGTGCGTCCCATGGGACCCCTCAAAATCTTGCATGATTGGTAAATATTAATTAGTTTTATAGGTTTTTGCATAAACATACCCACAAAATCTAGCATAATTCATAGCTGTGCAACCATGGTACTCTCTAATTTTAACATGGACACGATGGATGAGAAAAACTGCATGGGAATCCCAAATTTTAGTTTGGACCCCCATGATTTCAGGTTTGGACCCCTAAATTTCTAGATGTGGGGTCCCTGGGACCTCCATAATTTAGATGTCATGAGAAACACCGCATGTAGCTCATTTAAAGAACATTATACAATTATATATGATATCTGACCTGACGTCCGACCCGGTCTGGTGGCGGCCATAGGCTATCATCCTCCTGCATCACCTCAGTATCTTCTATGATTCTCTTCAGCTCTTCCATCACAGATTTATGAACATATGCCTATAACACAGGGGGATAGATCCAGTACAGAGCTCTCAGAAATAACCTTACATGTTTCCACAACAAAATAAAACATTGTTGAATATTTTGAACTTAATTTGATTGGAAACCATTGCTGCCTAAGTTGTTACCTGATGTCGCAATCAAAATATGTCACTTGTTACCTGATGTCGCAATCAAAATATGTCACTTGTTACCCGATGTCGCAATCAAAATATGTCACTCGTTACCTGATGTCGCAATCAAAATATGTCACTTGTTACCAGATGTCGCAATCAAAATATGTCACTTGTTCCCCGATGTCGCAATCAAAATATGTCACTTGTTACCCGATGTCGCAATCAAAATATGTCACTTGTTACCCGATGTCGCAATCAAAATATGTCACTTGTTACCCGATGTCGCAATCAAAATATGTCACTTGTTACCCGATGTCGCAATCAAAATATGTCACTTGTTACCTGATGTCGCAATCAAAATATGTCACTTGTTACCTGATGTCGCAATCAAAATATGTCACTTGTTACCCGATGTCGCAATCAAAATGTCACTTGTTACCCGATGTCGCAATCAAAATATGTCACTTGTTACCCGATGTCGCAATCAAAATATGTCACTCGTTACCCGATGTCGCAATCAAAACATGTCACTTGTTACCCGATGTCACAATCAAAATATGTAACTTGTTACCCGATGTCACAATCAAAATATGTCACTTGTTACCCGATGTCACAATCAAAATGTCACTTGTTACCCGATGTCACAATCAAAATATGTCACTTGTTACCCGATGTCACAATCAAAATATGTCACTTGTTACCCGATGTCACAAACAGCATACACGTCACTTAGTTAATTATGACGTCAGATGATCGATGAATAAACTTGAAAAGGGCCATTAAACCAAGCATACATCAGATTATGACTTCCTACCTAACCTGAACAAAACAATTAAGTCATTTTGAAATTATCTTACCTCTTTTCTGATCATTGTGTCATTCTTGTAATTTGAGTTGTTGGCATAACGAAGTTTCCCTTAAAAAAGAAAATAGTACAATGAAACATGTATTACTGATACAGTACAACCATACATGTATGAAATTTATCATACTTCGAAACATCATTAAAGGGATTCACAGGAAGGGCCATCATTGTTTGCATAAATCACCCAGTTCTGTCGTAGAGCCCATATTTACGCTACTGTGTAAAACTTTACAGCGACATTTATATATAAATCCGATTAAAATGGTGTTAAAAACGCTATGTTCCTATAATTTTCTGCGAGTTAATTGAAGCTATGACGTCATAGGTTGAATCCCATCCGACAAGAACCATGATAACGGAATTCTGAAGACAGGAGTGCATGCATTTGGATGGTGATATCTCTATCGGTGATAATGCTATCGACATCATTTATATATGTACAGATTGGAGAGATTAAGATGTTTATCACACTATCGCAAATTTATGGAATATATTTGTTATTTTCAAAGATTAGTTGCCGGACCTTAAGATGGCCATTTTCTATGAAGATACCTGCCGAATTACATGAATATTACAATATCTCAGGAAGTTTTGAGGCTAGTATGAAAACATAAGTATGTACAGATGGACTGGATCTATATACAAACCATTTAAACTCTCATATAAATAGATGAAACTTTAATACATTATCTGCCGTAGCCCCAGTCAGTGTTGATTCAAAAGTGGCAATTATATTGATATGCCTATGCTTTCACATCATTCATTTATCTCAAGATCAAAACTTCATGTAAAAATTGGTACCATCAGAGAAATCAGACAAAGGACTGTTTTTATATAGACCTATTCGTCAACATTTCCGCAAATACAGTTAATATGTTCCTAAAACCGTTGAAGAGAACCCTCTTATAAAAACACATTTCGCAATTTTATTGCTATAGCGTTGGATGACATCGGAAAAAACATTCAACTTATGACGTCATACGCCTCATCCGGGAATAGAAATTTAACTAAGGTATCACATATTTAAATAACGAAGATATATATTTCTAATTTGAGCACAGAGATTACAATTATATTTTTTTAAACGTTACGGTCTGTAGATTCATTTTCTACAAAGTAGTATAGAGGGTCTGGTGTTTCCCTTTAAGTGGGTGCATGATATACATGTATGTAATTAAACCTCCAATGGTCAGGATGGCCAAAATCGGTCTTTGCAGTGCTCTTGAGAAATATCCATTTGTCAGCCAAGCGAAGACTATCTTTGAAAACTTACTATGGTATGACTGGCTCGGTAACCGAGCCATATTTGGTAAGAGGAAATGGAAACTTTCTTGATCAATTTTGACCTTTAAAGAGGATTTTCATTTGCAGGCCAAGATAAAATATTTACAACTGGAATAACTGCCCCTATTATTGAGCCAGTGGTAAATTTAAAACAAGAGGCCCAAGGCGCCTGTATCGCTCACCTGGAACATAGGCATTTCAACTATTTCAAGGCCATCGGCTATAAGTAGAGCCCTAAGAAGTTGACCAAAATTGTAACAGGAACACAGCGACCATGTTTCTTTACATATCAACTTCCCTTGATCAAATTTTAATGGTCCTTATCTCGCAAATGTAATTGAAATCGGCTCAGTGGTTCTTGAGAAGTCGTTTAAACGAAAAGTTGGCGGATGACAGACAGATGAACGGACGCAGCTAATAAGCTTTATGATGCATATTTTAACAAGTTTAATTGAAAATCCCCTCATAAATCGTTGTAAACTGATTTTGTAACAAGGAGCAGCGGCTTTAAATAAAACGATTTACCACAGAATATGACTTGGCACCTATTTGTTGGGTCTGCGGTATTAAATGGGTTAGTTTCATACATCCACGGCTATTCACGGAGATCAATGGCTCATGCCACGATGCCTTGATCGGCGTGGTAATTAGATTGACAGAACATGAATATTTGCTTATTGAATGTACATTTGCAGGGCAAGGTTTTTTTTTTTAATTTATCACTGGAATGAATGGCTCGGTTATCGAGCCAGAGCCAGATATTCCTGTGGTAAATTTTCAAAAATAATCCATCGGCCTGCAAATGGACATTGCTCAAGATCATTTCCGTGAGCAGTCTTGGCCGGCATTGATAGAAAAGTGTTAAAAGGGTACATCATAGTTGCTATACTGGGATTAAGGGTTAATCTTCTTAAATTAATAGTATTTTATTTTTTAGATATATATCACTCAATGTTCACTCCCGCTTACATTGTCACTATAATATATTATATTTCATTAAAATAAAATGCATTTACACGTTCAAAATCTTATCTAATTATTTAAAACTGATTTTGCTCAACGAAATTAACTTTTTCTGTGCAGAGAAGGTTGTACGCATTTCTTCCCCTGTTTTCATTATGACAGATTTTTGACAGTTTGTGGTGAGCTAAAGAAAACAACGTATTACACAGAAGAAAATTCTTTATTTTTCTTATTTTTGATGAATACCAGTTATTTACATTATGTTCTTTGCTTTTAAAGTGTAAATACAAAGCTAAATCAACTTCCTGCATTAGTGTATGGAAATAACGCAGTATATGCCAACATAATGATTTATAGGGTTATATAATATATATATATAATTTCATATGAGACACGCTCATTTTCATACCTTCCAAAAACGAAACTTGAACACACAAAGGCAAGGCTATGACGAAAGCATCAGGATATCTGCGTACGACGTAAAAATACATCACTAACATTCTGACAGGTCGCTTGTGTTATGATGATCATTTAATGCGCCTGGATTTAGGATATTAGAGGCTCAAACTGGTGAGAAGCCCGCATATACATAGGCTTGCGCGATTTTTGCTTTGAAACATTGCGATCGATTTTATCAAAAAAATTGCGATTTTCGATTAAATCGTAGATCCAAATTCCCAAAAGTATAAACCTGGGTAATGTGACTTGTTTCTAGAAAAAGTTGAAATAAATGAAACAAAAATAGCACGAAATTAGAACACATTTTCATGCAACAAATTCTTACCATTCTACATCTATGCTTAATGTATACCTTATATCCATCATCGCGGGAGTGAAATTATTAATTGGGACCGCCTAAATATTGCGTATAGTTTAATAAACATGATTTATTTCATCAAAATTTGAGGTAAAATGTTGCCGAGAAAAAAATATAAATTACATGATGTATCAGCTTCCGCTTATAGCCTCCCTTTGTAGGACGACTTTAGGTCATTACCGGAGTAACGCCAAGACACTAATATTAGTACCTGGGGAGATACTGCGCAATCCACATACGTAAGATGGTAGCTTTGAGTAAGTACAAGCGTAATGGCGTAAACTCCTCCAATAGTGCAGTTTATACTTGCTTTCAGAATGTACGATTTACATTTAAGAGTAATCAACAGAACGCACAGTTCAAAATCAAACAATCTGGAATGCTTTATTTTCTTTAATTTGCCATGACAACCAAATCAAAAAGGAGAAATTATTATGCCACCTGAAATTGCTAACTCTAGAATTAAAAAGAATTATGTTCACTGATTGCCTAACACTCTGCAACTAAGTATATATACTTGACATTTCACGACAGACTCAAGGTCCGCAGCGAAAGAAAGAAAATTATATGGCGATTCGACGGAGTAACTAGCTGGTTTTCTCAACGACAAAGGTGTTACCTCACTATTGTCAGCTTGTTTATTGTAGCGCTTTGTGTTGTGATTAGTAATTATTCGACACGTGCATGGCACAGCGGGATATAAACACGATGAACACAGGCGTGAATCGATTATATTTGTACTCATGTACTGATAAAATGCGACGGAAAAGTACACACGTCAGATGTTAAACAAACATGAAATTTTTGACGATTTTCCCTCAATTATATTGTAAAAATCGTGATTTTAAAAATAAATCGAATTTCACGATTAAATCGAAAAATTGCCCAAGCCAATACATTATTAATAATAATTACGCAGTTTAATCTGATTTATACAGATTATTTTTGATAAATTATTGTTTTGTCTGATCTTAGCCTATGTATTCCACTATATTTAGTCATTCCAGTTACATTATAAAAAATACGCCCGCATTATACCGAAGTAGGTCAAGTCGTCCTTGAGCAAACTCGTCCCAGATATTTCTGAAAATTTACCACTGGAATGACTGGCACTGTTTAGAGCCAGTCATTCAAGTGTTAAACTTTCAAAAATGGGTATTTTGGTGATCTACAATGGTGGCCAAAAGTGTTAAGTGCTAAAGGTTAATAAACTATGCATAATTAATATTCTCTATATATACATTAACAGTATTTACACAATGTCATAACTAGTGCTTTCAACATGTTTAATAAAGTGCTTTATAATTAGATCAATGTGTTGTGTTTATTTTAAGAAAAAAACATGGGACCCCATATTTCAGATGAGGACCCCATGGGTCCCCCAGATTTTACAGTGGGACCCCCAAATCTGAGTGTGGGGTCCTTGGGACCCCCAAAAATCAGATGCTGTGGGCAACACTGATTATTATATTACCTTTTATATACAAATACAAATGTCTCACGTTGTATGGTTTAATGTATTAATTCAGGAAATCAGTTTCAATGGCAATGAAACATATTTCCGTGATTCTGACAGCTGTTGCACGTCTATTTCATGAACTCGAATAGCTAATTGTAAGGCCTATAAAACAAGTTCTCACTCTTCCTATGCACTGATACACTTTTATATATTAACCCCTCTGTCAACAGTGCCTCAAAATGATACTTAACCCTTTCACTGATAAATCCATGAAAGTATCTAGGGCCTATCCTCTAAAGTATAAAACTTATTCTGTTACATAATTTGAAATTAATTTTACTTGGAAGCCAATGCTGCCTAAGGCAGCAACAGCTTCTAGTCAAATTAATTGCAAAATATTTAACACTTTTCCTGTATGATTGCCTTGAGAACGAGATATGAGAAATTCGTTGGTGAAATGGTTAAATTAATTAACCCATTAATGGTCAAGAGTTTTCAAGAAAAATTTGAATTTTTGCTCAGTGATTCAGAACCCGACTTTGCAATGGCCTTGCAAAAATGTACATTTGTGGGTAAAGAGAAGACCATTTTTGAAAGTTAACCACCGCAATGACTAGCTCGCCTGCAAATGGACATTCACCAAGAAAAGTTTATGAATTTCTTGACCAATCAATCTTGTTTTCACATATATTAATACACTTTGATACTCCATATGTCTTTAAGGTACACATGTGATAAAATAATAACTGACAAATGAGTGCTGTAGTTGACAGGAATTCCTCCAGGTTGACAATATGGAATGCATAGTGGCGGAGAATGAGCATATCATGAAGTTATTGGTTTGGTTAACGTCTATCGAGTCTCTGATTCCAGGTCCCATTCACGCCATTCTAGGCTGGTTTTATTTCAGTATATTATTGGTAACTTCCGCAGTTTTTACACTGGTACCCATTTATACTCCTGGGTGGAGAGAGGCAACGAGGAGTGAAGGCAATTGCCTATGTTTCCAGCGATCGTCAGTTGGCCGAACAGAGACGCGATCCAAAGAGCATATCATGGGTATGTGAACATCTTTTTATATGAAGTATGCATTTACTAGCCCTTTAATGGCCAAACCAATCAAATCCTGTCTCTGATAGTCTTGAAAAATGTCTATTTGGAGGAGTCAAGAGCCCATTTTTGAAAATTTATCACTTGAATGCACCAGTCAAAGCATTGATAAAATTTAAAAAAATAGTCTCTTAACTTTAAAAAATAGTCTTCTCTTAAAGCTTCAATTCACCTTTCCAGAGTATGTACCCATCATGTGATGTCATAATCATCTACGCGGTGTGTAGAATGACATCATAATGGATGACGTCATGAATGATGTCGATAGGTATGTCACGAACGCATATTTGAAAACGGTCTATGCCTTGTTGTACAAATTGTTTGTTTTTACTATTTAATAAATATTCTGTTGAATATTTTGAAACTAATTTGACTAGGCGCTGTTGCTGCCATAGGCAGCAACAGCACCCAGTCAAATTAGTTACAAAATATTCAACAGCTTCCCTGTATAGTTTTCAGGAAATTGATAGCTACGGCATTCGGGGATCGATCAATCCAAACACGGCGAGGTGTGGGGGGAGCTTAGCTAGTGATGGGCGGGGCATAGCTAAAAATGGAAAGGTCCATTGACATTCCCCGGGGGGCATAATTTGTGATTTTCTTTACCAATCATTACCATTAACCCGTTAACACTCAGGCCAAAAATGCTTTCTTCAATGGTCTTGAGAAATGTCCATTTGCAGATCAAGGGAATTCAATTTTGGAAAATGTACTACTGGAATGACTTGCTCATTAATCAAGCCAGCCATTCGAGTGGTAAATTTTCAAAAGTAGTCTTTGTCTACAAATGGACATTTTGTCAGAGAAAATTTAAATTTTCTTGAACAAATTTGAGGGATAAAGAGATAAACATGCTTTGGATGTGACTGTTTTAACTTTTTACCATATTATATTAGAATTTAAATTTCAAAACAGTCATACAGGACAGCTGTTGGACATTTTGAACACAATTTTGAAAGACAGTAGGTGCTGTATTGAGAAATATCCATTTGCAGCCCATGAGAAGACTATTTTTGAAAATTTACCACTGGAATGACTGGCCAAAATTAACAAATTCCAAGACTTCCAAGAATTAATATCACGTAGATTTGTGTTTATGACATAGCTTACAGTCCGAGTTATTCTGCAAATGTCCGAATATTATCTCTACCATTAACCAAACCAAAGCCTTGTTTTGATAAGCTTTTGTCGTGTTTTTATTGGATAGTGGTGAGGATGGTAATTTATGCCAACAAATATCTTAAATTTTTCATGATTACCATTTTCAATGACTTTTCCATGGCCCGTGAAAAAGATCCTGATTTTCCAGGCCTGGAATTTAAAATTTAAAATTCCATGGCTTTCCACGACCAGGAGGAACCCTGTGCAGAGCTGTGTTGTATTATAGCTGTGGGTGGTGGTGGAAGTATTGGTAATCGTAAAAATTGTCATCCTGCGAAGAATGTGTGATGCATTATTTCAGTTTTTTGCTTAGTGAAGCGCCCCAAATTCAGCTACCGACTACGGTACAGAAACACTGATTTTGCACCTATAGTATCAATGCCGTTTAGGTACGGATCAGGAATTCATTTATGAACGTAATTACTCCAATTACTATATAGGTACGGATTAACCAAACTTTTAGGTACAGATCGACCAATAGAGTATGTGCGCAATTACTATAGGTACAGATTAGGGTTGCACGATTATTCACTTTTCATAATCGCGATCATTTTAAAAAAAAATCGTGATCATACGATTAATCATGAACTATATTAACTACGTCAATGCTTTTTTTATTATGCTACTGCAGAGTGTAAGATTATGGGTTCGGCACATGGGTATACATACATGGACAGAATACGCCAGTTGCTGATTGCCAACAAAGGAAGTATCAAGATTTTTCTAGACGGAAAACGGAAAGTACCGTATTTCGCTTAATTGTAGCCTATGCGAAAATACGAAGAAGCCCACCCCCTAACTTTTACATATGAGCTCCAATGATTTTTTAGCAGTTTCAAAACGGCAAAACTCTGTATTAGAAGCCCACCCCCTAACTCAGCAGATTGTATAGCAAAATTTGTAAGAATAGCGTGTATAATAATAATAACAATCGTGTCACAGGGTGTGTCTACTTCAGACCGATCTCTGCCCTGATACATTTCCGGCCCCTCTAGAAGTCAATACAGGCCTCGGATTTGTAAATCTCGACCACCCATTAGATTAATACTAATAGTAGGCCACGTATGTTCAAGATATAATAAAGTTTATTCCACACTTTTGTAGTCAAAATGCTCTTAAAACAGTCTTGGCGTGATTAAATAGCTTCCTTATAAATATATTTTAAGACCAAATTTATGTACCAAACAAGTACGGGAGAAAATGCGCATCAATTTTGTAACGCCGATCAACATTAAATGATCCAAATTGAATTATTACGAACGACAATATAGCCGGGTTCTTAAGTTGGCGAGCCAGCGGTTCTTTTGCGATGGGAGGCGGCGTGTTTTCGCGAGATATTATACGCTAATGGGAGTTTATCAAACGGGTACCCGTTATTCAGATCAGTATAATACTCAGTTCCTACGCGCAATGATAATATATAGAAATTCCCGAGTTCCGAGTCCCCGATTCCAGAATATTTATATCCGAGTACTCGCTCTAAAGTCCTCTTCAATAGGAGGCGAATCACGTGATTTGTATTTTTTTCGCGACGCCATTTTATATCAAATTGTGGATTAATTTTGATGTAATAAACTACCTTTATTAAAGGATACGCAATATTTAGGCGCTCAAATCAAATAATTTCACTTCCCCGGTGATGTTTTGAGGTATACATTAAACATAAGTGTAGGCGGTGAGAATTTTTACGGGAGAAGATGCGTTAAATTTCCGTGGTATCAGTTTTAGAACTTTTTTGGGAAAACCGTTAGCGCATAGCTATTCAGAGAATGGGGAACGCGGGATATGCGTGTGTGATTACAACAACAATGACAAATAGCGACCAAGTGAACAATCTTTATTCATCTAAAACTAATCATGAGTCAATACAAACAAATCAGTTATTTAGTTTATTTAATCATTCACACATTCGGCTGATAGCCGGATGTTTGTTTCCATGATTGGTAACGCGAGCAGAGATTCATAAGCGTAAAAGTGTCTTGACAAAAATTTCAACATGGCGATTATACGATTATTTCATTTTATAATCGTCCACGATCATTTTGAATTATATAATCGCGATTAATCGAATAATCGAAAAATCGTGCAACCCTAGTACAGATTAACCAAAATTTTTAGGCACGGATCAGCCAATCGGTAGGGTACGAATTGACTTAATTTATGGTACAGTTTAACTAAATTTACGGTACAGATTGACTGGTACGGAATGACTGGTATTCGATGAAGGATGGTGTTGATAGCAAACGCAGTGAGCGATGGCTTCGCGCGAAGCCATTGCGAACAAAGTGAGCATATATAGATAACATGTACATACGTTTAATGAGGAAAATGAGACAGGGAACCAGGCTAAAATACATATACCATGCGACTGAGAAAGCTTTGTTTCTGGACACGAGCTTTTTTTTGGTTCCAGTTTCGGCTTATGATATAGCTTTTGTGGTTTCTTCATGGGCCCCCATTGCATTATGGGATATGGTTCTTCATTATGCGTATGTTCCACTAGTTGTTTTAGGGCAGCCTACTGCGCATTTTCAATGTCCAAAATTTGAGTGATATTGTTATCATGAAATAGCGTACATTTACTTCAGAATGCAAAACGATTAAATAGTCTGACACAGACCAGTTAAAAGCTTTATTTATTCCTATTTATGCATCTGTAAATGCAATATGAGCTTTAGTTGACTGTCTTGTACTATTTTTAACACTCATGGCTGTGGAAAGTCATTGTTGTCAATGTCGTATTTATTTAGCGCTGCTAGCAGAAAATTTAAGGCTAGGTACCACGCCATTCGCAACCGGATGAAATGTACATTCATGTATTTACTCGCATTCCTGTTTTTTGTAGCTTATGTCTGGATAAACACAATTTAAAAATTCTAGCGGACGATATTTCGTTATGAACCTGTTTGTATTTCCCCAAATAGCGAGGAGCACCGCGATATGTCGGTAAGATTTTATAATGGCATTGGACTGGTGCAACTATTTAATGGCGTAGGGGCTATATACTTATTCTTACACCCTACCCCATGAAAAGTGGTAACTCGCGTCCATTTCTGTTATTTAATTTTGCCGCTTTCTTCGCATGGCGAAAAAAGCATCATAGAAGTATTGCCTTACTTATTAAAATGCTGTAAACAATGAAAGCATTATAGATAATTTTATTTATAGTTTTAACCAGATTTTGTGTCAAATCGAAAGCGCATAGTAAACCTATGGGCAGGGGTAGATCTTAAATTTGTATTCCACTAGCCCGTCGGACTAGTGATTTATAAAATACACTAGTCCGCAGATACGCGTACTAGTCCTGCAAAAGAGTGGGGACAGGGTGCTTTCCCTCAGAAAAAAAACCACAAAAAAGTAGGTGTTTATTGAATGTCCATTTATAGGCCAAGAGACCGCTATTGTTTTAATTTACAACTAGAATGGCTGTCATCCCTTGGTCCGCAAATGGACATTTCCCAAGACAACTACAGAAGCCGTTTTGGCTGGCTTTAGTGTTAAAGTAGTCATGCCCCCTCCCCACCCCTTCATGTTATTTCCTAAGGCCAGCAAACTGTCAAATTTGGCCATTACAGTTACATGTCATGATTGGGGTAGGGTGTTTGGGACTCATTCCTATTAATCAACTTACTGGTGAGTCATGCCAACCAAATTTTAATTCTGAATGAAAATATATCATTATATCAAAAACTTGTTCATTTTATATCTAGCTGTGTTATGGCGCATCCACAATTAGCCTATAGAGATACACTAGCATTCTAAAGAATGTGGCATATTGGAAAATGAATACATATTATGGGTATTTAATAATACTTGTCATTCTGAATTCTGAGATTTGTTTTAAAGGAAGCAAATTTAGAAGCTAGTTTGACTGAAAGAAATTGCAGACAGCAATTAATCACTTACAAGTTAGTCAGATTGTTTTCAAAATAATTAGTAGAGCTCCAACTATAGCATATATGTGTCATTTAAGGAAAAGTGTTGACACTCCACATTTTCACTGAGTAGTTCTTTATTTAGAAGGGGAATTCCAGTTTTTGCTTCTTGATTAAGATGGGACTACGGTGTATAAGTGCTGACAAGATAGGTTATTGCAATTGCAATTAGAATATTGTTCATTTAATCTTGGCCAGTGTTTTACCTATATAACCCCCGGTTAGAAGCGCTAATATATTGTTTACTGTAATAAGAGAGCAGATCATTTAATATGTGCCGGTAAACTAAATCATGTGAAGAGAACTTGTAGTTGCTATGGTGCCTACCAAAATTGTTGTAAATTTCATATTAAAAGTTATTGCTATAATTCCAAATAAAATAAGTGTGAAAAAAACAGTTTTCAGAAATAGTTCTGTATATTTTGCCGTATTTAATTAAATATTCACAATTGAAAAATCTTCCATCACTCATATGTTATCCATAATTACAAAATGCAATATAAGATATGCCTTTGTGGAGATTCCGCGTGTCTGAAAGACAAACTAGAATATGATGCCTGACCACCACGCCACATAAGATGTGCCAAATTTATACTGTGAAGTGTCGTAATAACAAACTTATTATCTCGACCGTTCTTTTCGAATAATATTCTGAACAATGACCGTGCAACATAAGATGGGTAAAATTTCTATTGTGAGGTATCTAAAAAACGAACCTCTTATTATCTCACCATTCGGTTTAGGTGTTTAGAATAATACGAAGTGACAGCTTTATATAACTCTAGATTAGCCATTTTAAAACTGTCATATTATATACGGAAATTGGCTTATGTTGCGAACAGTGGTGTATGTTTCCCACAATTTTAAGCATTATGTGAATACAACACATATCACCCTATAAGATCTGCTGTCTTCTAGAAAGGATGATCTATGAGGTTATTAGTTATTAATAACTTGTCCGATTTTAGCTAAATATTTTGGAGACAACTTGATTGGAAATTATTGTCATGGCGCAATAAGTTTTAATCAAATCATTTTCAATATAATCAGCCGGGCCTGTTTCATTCATATTGTGGCTGCCTTTAGCGCATTCAGCATATCAATGGTATTACTGGTATAGACTCACCCAAGCGTACATTTATACACATGTGTGGGGTGAATTATTCTTGAACAAGCGAAGAATAGACGGATTAGAGTTATGGCTTCACCGGTTTAGTTAGATCGCTCAAATTTATCGTCATAGTTAGCGAGTGAATTTATCCCGCTAGGATATTTGGATGGTCGTTGTTTTATTTATTGCCTTGTAATGACGTCAATCGCGTCATCAGCTATGGAAAGCAAAGGTGGTATTCCAATACTATAATCAAAACGAGGCTGAGTTAAGTTTATTTGTGTTTTACAAATGGCTGCTATTTTGCGTATTCAACGTTGTCAGCAACTACGATTTTCAGATTTAACTTGTCTTCATTGGAACAACATTTAATTGAGCATGGAAGGATAACTATACTAAGAACAGTAGGGCTATGTATATAACACATGGACATACACTAGTGTTCAAAAGTGTCGAATCACTAAGAAATTTTTAAGTCCCATAAACAAATTGATAATTTTATTTATCAGGGTATCATAAAATTAATATAAAATGTAGTCAATACATCAACAAAGCATCATTATTAACATTTATGTTTAAAATAACAGTTCTATGCTTCAAATTTTCGCTTCTTCAAAAAATCCCCCATGCGCAGCAATGACAGCTTTGCATATCATACGCATTCTAGCAGTCAGTTTTTCTAGATAATCAGGTGTAATTTCGTGCCATGCTGCTTGTAACACTTCCCAAAGGTGTGTCTGACTTGTAGGAGACTTTGCACGGACCTTGCGATCAAGCTGTTCCCAGAGAAGCTCAATGGGGTTTAGGTCAGGTGATTGAGCTGTACTCCTGCCTGCTTCTTCTGCAAATAGCTTTTACACAGCTTTGAAGTGTGCTTTGGGTCATTGTCCTGCTGCATGACGAAATTGGCACCAATCAAGTGTTGTCCACAGGGGATGGCATGTCGTTGTAAAATAGAATGGTAACCTTGCTGGTTCAGTATACCTTGCACTCTGTGTAAATCTCCAACTGTGCCAGCACCAAAGCAGCCCCATATCATTACAGGGTCTGAAATAAGGAGAGTCAATTTGATCTGACAAAAAAGCGGAAGTTGACTGAAGTTTTTCGGTTGGCTGTGAAATTGTTCTATTTTTACCCATTTTGTCCTGAAAAAGTCAAATAGACTAAGACATTTTCAGGAGAAAATGCATAAACTTAAGATAGAACAATCTCATAGTCAACTGTAGGACCCAGAAAATGAGGACTTAACCACTTATACTCGGTCCTCCATTTAGAAAGGGTTGCCCCTTTGGGCACTTTTCGCTCAGATGCCATTTTAGCAACACATCAACTGCTGTCACAGTCATGTACAATTAAATGTAAAAAAATTTTCACTTTAGAACACATTTGTCAAAGAAGGCATGTGATAGTTTTCCTGATAAATGTTCACTTGCAGGTCGAGATTATTTTTGAAATTTTCCATTGAAATGGCTTATTCAGTAACTGAGACAGTCATTCCCGTGGTAAATTTTCAAAAATAATCTCTTGACCTGCAAATGGCCATTAACTATTTTTAATTAAAATTTTTAGGCAAATTTGACCATTAAATGGTTAATTGTAGAACGCGAATATAATGGTAACGCGCGTGTTGTCAAGTGTCTTCTACAGTGCGATTATTTATGAACTTGCTTTCTTCACTTCTATTGTGAGAAAACTCGCCCGCTATTTCATTGGTTTTCTATATACAGCTACCAAGGAAATCGCGAGGAAGAATTAGCTTCTTCAGTATCGAAGGCGTGAACGAACGTGTCTCAAACTTCTGTGAAAATCTCTCACGTAATGTCATTGGATTTTCTAGATATAATTATGTCCAACAACCAATGAAATCGCGAGACCAAATTCTCTTCTCATGACAGAAGGTGTGTAAGAACACATCACTAACTTGTGCGCAGTGGCCGATTTTGTAGATCCGCCATTGCTAATTTTGCATTGACTCGATCATTTTCAGACTAGCGAAATGACAAGATTTTGAGTGGTATCATTTATCAGATGTTCTATGCAATTTTATCTGTCATTTATTCGCCGTATGACTTAATTTTCAAGTCACTCACGGTCTATATCCCTCATTAGAAATCAGAAAATTCGCCAGTATAAAAGGTTTACACTATTCCCGGGACAATTAGCTATTGTAAGACCACCCTCTAGGATGAATTTGCCGGTATGACGCGTTTTGACAGATCACGAATACTGGTAACCAAGGTGAATATCGTTTTCACTTAGAAATGTGCAAATGACGCACAAACGCGCGCTCGATCTATCGTATTTGAGTGCGATACCAACAATACATTGTTCACTTGTTCTCTTTTACCAAAATTTGCAAATTTTCCCCAAAATTCATGTTCAGTCAAATATTTTTACCCATCCAGATTTGATCGGACATGACCGATGTCCGACCGTTATTTCATACCCTGTCATTACATTTCCTCCACCATGCTTCACAGATGGTGTCAAGCACTCATCCAGCATCCTTTCATTGGTTCTTCGTCTCACATATCTTCTTCTGTTTGACCCAAACACCTCAAACTTAGACTCATCTGTCCATAATACTCTCTTCCACTCACCTATTGTCCAAACCTTATGCTTCTTGGCCCATTTCAACCTTTACGTCTTGTTTTCTGGCTTCTGAAGTGGTTTTTTCTTTGCCACTCTGCCCATAAGGCCAGCATCTCGGAGTCTCTTTTTACTGTGACAGATGAAACTGATGTCTTACGTGTACTGTTCAATGAAGCCGCTAGCTGAGGATCAGTGAGGCGTCTGTTTAGCAAACTAGAGACGCTGATGTACTTGTCTTCCTGTGCATTTGTGCATCTTGGCCTACCACTTCTTTTTCGGTCGTGATTTGATTCAGTTTCTTCTCTTCTTTTAAGACATTAATGTACACCTTTGTATGACACCTTCAGCTTTTTGGCAATCTCACGCATTGAGTAACCTTCATCTCTTAAAATGACAATAGACTGGCGTGTTTCTAGAGAAAGTTGTTTCCTCTTGGCCATTTTGATCAATAATCAGAGTGTACCAGCTACAAATGACTGAAATAAGACACTAAAGTGTCATTTATACTCGTAGCAGTAATGTACATTTCTAGCACCTTCATGCTTCAGTGGTTTTCAATATGAGTATGCATTACACTATCTGTCAGACACACCTTTGGAAAGTGTTACAAGAAGCATGGCACGAAATTACA
>JAVVLW010004845.1:0-14000 GCA_034401795.1 Chaetoderma sp. LZ-2023a
CCAGATTATCTAGAAAAACTGACTGCTAGAATGCCTATGATATGCAAAGCTGTCATTGCTGCACATGGGGGATTTTTGAAAAAGAGAAAATTTGAAGTATAGAACTGTTATTTTAAACGGAAATGTTAATAATGATGCTTTGTTGATGTATTGACTACATTTTATATTAATTTTATGATACCCTGATAAATAGTTATCAATTTGTTTATGGGACTTTAAAATTTCTTAGTGATTCCAAACTTTTGAACACTAGTGTATATTTACGGCAATAAGTGCCGAAAATGATTGCTTTTGGCTACCATGAATACGGAAATGAAGCGACCAGACTCATGAAATTCGCATGAAATGCTTTATTATCAAATTATTAAAATATATAAATTGCCAATACCGTCACTGACGGTATTTGACGATATTGGCAGTTTTTAGAAATGAGACGATAACGATAACAATATCGCGATTTTCCCGGTTTTATCGGGAAACCGTCCAGCTCTAGCTATGGGAAGGGTTAGAATCAAGATATAGCCATCAGCTCTTTAGGGCTATATCTTGATTCTAATCTCTCCCATACATTTACTATGAGCTTTCGGTTTGCCACGAAACACTATAAATAAAATTATCTACAATGTTTCCGGCTATATCTTCTTGATTCTCACTCTCCCATAAGTTTACTATAGGATTTCGATTTGCCACGAAATCTGGTTAAAACACTATAAATAAAATTATCTATGTTTTCCGTACCTACAACATTTTAATAAATAAGGCAATACTTCTATCATAAAAATGGTAACTCACTTTTATTTCCTTTATTTAATTTTACCGCTTTCTTCGTATGGCGAAAATAGCATCATAGAATCTATGATGCTATTTTCGCCATACGAAGAAAGCGGTAAAATTAAATAAAGGAAATAAAAGCGAGTTACCATTTTTCGTGAGGGGTAAGAATAAAGATATAGCCCTTTAACATGTAGTCAGTTTGCTCCAGCTTTAATGGCGGCCGATCTCAAGATGCGCGGATGTGCGAAACAATGAATTGGTTATCATACGAAAACTAGTATTTATGGAGAAATTAATACTTCTTTCCGATAAAAATAGATTTACAAAGACATTGTTATATTAATAATATTTCTACCATCAGGTCTAAATTCAAATTCAAGAAATTCATGGCCAAATTTTCCCTTATGACCAACATAATAACGTAAATAAAAGTTACTGGTTGTCGCCATTTTAGTTCTTCTTATTGTCTTGTTTTGTCATGTGTGGATCCCGTCTCTCGGAACTAACTTATTTAGGTACCTTAGGTAAAAAATTTTACTTGATTCCTTCAGACGGGATTTCCAGGCAGATTACCATCTGCATCTTAACCAATGCTCGACTGATGATATCATGTAGCTTAAGCCCAGGTCATCTTTATACTGATATCGATACCGATAGACGATAACGATTTCCTGTACCTATGAATAGGTTAGGATTGAATGGTCACACTAGACCAATACGATTATGAGAAAATCTGGGTTGTTTTTTTTGTTGTCAAGCATTAGTCTAAGAGCTATGTCATTGACGACGCACAGGCTCAATCATCATCGGGAAATAATATTTTCCTTTTTCAGTTTTCGACCTGAGTATGGATCGAACCCAGGCAATTCTGCAACACCGTCTGCCTAGCATTTGTGGCGCGAGTAGTCTATGACTAGCACACCATCCAGAGGACATAAATCCTCTTTGACCAGTCTAGCTTTCAAATACCCATCTCATAACCACACGAATTGACTGGAACTGGTGGTATGCATTCCAGATATTTCTCTGCGATACATCCTGTTATATCGGTAGGCACTCGCAAATGTGATGGAAACATGTGTAGTGGTAAGATACTCGCCTCCCAAATGCAAAGGTATCATAGAATTCACTGGTTCAATCCCGCCCAGGTCAAAAAATTTAAAAGGTAAAAATTACATTCGAGATGATGAATGAGCTATATCCTAGTGCTAGTACGTCATCAATGACTGGGTTCATAGAACAAATGCTTGACAATAATAAAAACTACATAATGATTTTTGTACTCTGGATGTTAATGTAGTGGTAAGCTACATAGAATTCACTGATTCCAGTCCCGCTCGGGTCAAAATTTGAAAAAGGTAATTTGATTCCAGATGATGAATAAGCTATATCCTAGTGCCAGTGTGTCATCAATAACAGGGTTCAAAGAAGCAATGTTTGACAATAATAAAAATTACTACTACTACTACTACTGCTGCTCCTGCTGCTGCTGCTGCTGCTGCTGCTGCTGCTGCTACTACTACTACTACTACTACTACTACTACTACTACTACTACTACTACTACTACTACTACTACTGCCACTGCTACTACAATTGCTACTACTATTGTTACTACTATTGCCGCTACTACTACTACTACTACTGCTACTACTACTACTACTACTACTACTGCTTTCACTACTACTGCAGATGTGGCCGCTACAGATGCTGCTGCTACTACTGCTATTGCTAATGCTGCTACTGCCGCTGTTGCCTCTGCCACTAATACTATATGAAATAATATGGCCGTGGTCTATGACTTCACTGGAAAATGATTGTTTTGATTGGTTCATTAAATTTATCGGATAAAAAAATCGCTCATGAAACAATTCAACCGATAGCAATTTTCTCTGGAAACGGAATCATTATCATTATCGTTATGGTCTGACCTTCATAGGGATCGCACATTACCGAACATTAAAGAAAAATCATTATCATTTATCGCTATCGGAATCGGTATGATGTCAAGCATGCGCTTGATCCTAGATCTTACCATGATCATAAACTAAGGGATCTTAGAGAGGGTCATTGGATGATCTAGAAGCTATCTTCCAATAAGCTATCTGGGTCATGATTGGACTACCAGGGAGTGATAATCTACTCATCATCATCATCATCGTCATCATCATCATCATCATCTGTTGCGAGGTTGGAGGCCTGTACATGGCCTATTGTCCATCTCAACTTTTTCCACTACATCGTTGGTTTCGCAGAGTGCGAATAGTGGTTGTAGTTCTAGGTAGTAGTAGTGTCGGTATTAAAATGATACCACCTCCCACAACTGGCCGCTGTTCGCGATCCATGGCCCCCACCACCCTCTCAATCCCTGGTGCATAGGTTGTTGAGACAGGGGGGGGGGGGGGGGGTGCACCACAGCTTCTTCTGGACGATGTAGCAGGAGCTTTCCACCTGTAACCCCGATCTGGTGACCCACCCTCGTCAGGGAGACACCTTCACCTATGTAGGTTAGGAAGGTTGATCCCCGATTGTAGAGCTTTCGAACTGTCCCATCCTTTTTCACAACAGTGGAGAGGGGAGTAACCTTTATGCCAATGACTACAGGAGGCCTATATAGGGGCAAGCATGTTTGCCAGTCACCCCCAGGTCCAGCGCGGTACCACACTTCATTCTTCTCAAATATGAACTGCAGGTTTTTTGCCAGGGTCAATAGCAGTCCATCATGGGTCATCGGCTCTCGATCTCTGGATCACGTCTCCTTTTATACCCCTCATGACGTCACAGGCGCAGGCTCCAGCCAATCGTTGTTCGAGCAACAGCCAATCAGTGCGTAGCTAATAATAGCGCAGTCAAAAGTTCTAGAACATTCTAGAAGTTCTGCGCCCACGTGGTTATGACGTCACAGCAATATTTTGAAGATAATCAAGTAGGGTGTTCCGTGGATAACTCAGCCATTTCTTAACCGATTTTGAAATGGTTTACAGATTTAAAAAGCCCGTCGAATTCTGGTCTTGATTATTGCCAGACTTAACGGGAATAGGTAATCAAAAAGGATTACAGGGTACCATCTCGGTACACTAAACGCCTCA
The DNA here is from genome assembly GCA_034401795.1 of Chaetoderma sp. LZ-2023a. Taxonomy (NCBI): domain Eukaryota; kingdom Metazoa; phylum Mollusca; class Caudofoveata; order Chaetodermatida; family Chaetodermatidae; genus Chaetoderma; species Chaetoderma sp. LZ-2023a. The sequence continues at coordinate 3,862 of JAVVLW010004845.1, forward strand.
TCCTATCTTAGAACCCCCGCTTGTGACGGGTAGTTTACACCTCCATCCATGCCATCGGTGTACGGGAACTTTCTTCACCACATAGTACTATTGTATCTTTTACTCACGGCTCGTTAGACATTCTATTAGGCCTACAGCACTAAGCGATGTACTCCTCCCGCCATGAGTGTTCATGTGGAAGTCTTGTTTGCGGAAAACAGCTTGCGGGAACCACCCTGCGGGAACTTCCGGACAGCGCATCATCTCACGTCGACTACAGATCTACGTCTCAATTTCAGTAACATGGTAGCCTAACTTAGGAATGACTACCGAGTATTCAAGTAACTATACGTCACAGTTTAATTATTTCTCCATATAGGTTTTGTTAATTATATTGTATCCGCAAAAACGGTCCCGATGACTAAAAGGAACCATAACGGCCTTAGGACCAATAGTTATGATTTCTGTATTTGTAGATAATTAGTATCATTTTCCTCAATGTGTTGCGAACTGCACTATAGTAGGCTCGTTAGCCATTACTGAAATATATATCTTAATCATTTGACACTGTATTGTTTGTTCTGGTTAGATTATGTATATATATGGCCAGTGGCCATCCGTTCATATGTTTTGCTTATTTATAGAAAATATAGGACTGCAGTGCACGTAAGAAACACTATACAGCAGCACTTTCTCTCGCCACCAACACTTTTTCACTGAGGTCTCTGTCCATGCTATAACTCTGTTTAGTCCGGCATGCTACCGACTAACCTTTTCTATTCAGCTCGATAAGATAGGTTCAAAATGATTAGAGACACTGTCTTCATTACATACTGTGTAATATATTCTTCTTCTCTTCTGGTAGTGCGATAATCTAGCCCCGCACTCCGGTAAGACTCATAAGTAAGACCCATTCCTCTTAGCCTTGTGGCTTCTTAATTGTTTGGATGTCCCTATCCGCACCATGGGCTGATCCGACTCTGGGCAACTATGGGCTTTCCGAGCGGTGATGGCCAGGGTGTTGTGTCACATACACCTCCCCACGTATTTTCAGATACTTAGTAGTTAGTACTTTAAGCCAATGTAGGAAAGCACTGCAAAAACATATGTATTAATTATTATTTTATTTACTGAACAATCCTCCTGCACCGCAGTGCAAAACTGGTCAACTTGTGTATAAACCTAACGAAAGGTAAAATGGTTAGTTCCATAGGACCAAGTGACGGGCGAGATACGTACCCCCACCCAATTCTGTTAAAATGTCTGGGCATGATATTTAGATCTGCCACGCCTTTCTGGGAAGGACATTTGCGGTGGGTATTCGTCTCTCTTACCCCCACCATAACGATAGAACAATGGCCTAATAATGCCTTCGTGAAATGTAACCCATGTCTTGTAATGTTTTATGTGGTTACGGGGCGGGATGTCCGGATTCTTATCCATAACATGTATGAGCGCTGTCTTTATTATTAATGTCTTAGAGCATCTGTTCTCCATGACAGCGGTGTCTAATAGCTAGGTAGATATCAGCCAGTTGCGGCCTAAAATAATTCTTGTTCTGAAAAGAACTAACAGGAATTAAGCCAAGCAGAAGGCCCGCATAAATAAAGCAGCAACTACTAATTCAGCATACCTAGAATCACATAAGACGGTAACGAGGGAATCCATCAGGAATTCCCCGTCCCATCTTCACATAAAACAGTACGCACCCCTATAGTCATAATCTCACTAGGTATGGTCTTTTCTTTCTCAAGCATTTTTGGTTGAAATATTAGAGTGGGCCCATTTTTGCCTACTACTCTTCTCCCGCTTTAAGCAGATGTGACACCTTCCCGAGACACTGGCCTCTCGCAAGGATTCAGCGACGACGGTCCACGTGAGGCTAATGCTCCTCACCCAAACTCGCACTAGGAGTAGTACCTGCGTAAGGCACATAGCTTTGTCGACGGTGGCACTGGTGGAAACGCCACTAAACAGACAGGCACATTTGTATATTACTTTGCGGTGTACCTGTGGAAGAGTTTCCAATGATGCCGTCTGCGACAATGGCATCGGAGCGGCATCACTCTATATGTATTCTGACTGTTTCCGTATGTCTTCTTGTAATGTTGTGGATGGCTGAGTGAGGAAAGGGCCAGTTCGCCATCACCGCTGGTGTGAAGGCTGCGGTGAAGGCGGAGCTGGGGGTACCAATGGTGATGGTGTTGTTGCAGTCTCTGTCTAGGCTGTATTGGTGTTGATGGCAGCACGTACGGGGTGACGGATAAGCTCCACCTGTGCAAGCCATTTCCTGCAATGTTTCATGGGATGTTTTTGTGAAGCACAGAAGAAACAGTGATGCCGCCAGGGACATGCATTTCTCCGTCTATGTCGGTGCTTGCAAATCCATGAGGTGGAGTGAATCGTTTCTCCTGGGTCGCTGCTGTGTATGGATGCGGGAGATGATGTTGGATGTGGTGGTGTTCTGGATACCACCAAAGGACATCGAGAATTGAGTGTCTTGGTGGCGGGACGTGGTACTTGCAAAAACGTTGTTTCAGTGGAGGTGCTACAACCTACCACTGCTGTTTTACAGAGGAAAGAAGGCTTGTTGTGTGCGGAGAAAGAGGGGGGGGGGAGTGTCATTGCTGCGGATGGCAGAGGCAATGTAGGTTTTGACATGTGTGAAGCCATGCATTTGGGTGTCGGTGTGAAAGCTGATTTTGGTGGATGATAGTTGGCCACTGAACGTTGTTGTACGACGGCCGCAGTTGAGCCGGGAGGTGGATACAGGCACTGAGGTGGCTCTAGGTGATTAGGTGCCCTTAGGAGTTTGACTGCTTCTCTGGTTGAGGTGTGCTGCGGTCGGGAGCAGGCATGGTGGAAGGAGGTCGGTTAGGACACCGCTCCCTCCAATGGCCTGGCTGACCACATCCGAACCAGGTGTTCGGTGGCAGTGCAGTGATAGTGGTGTTGGTTGTCCTAAACTGTGTGGTGGCGAGGTTGGTGCTAAGTGTCGTAACTAAATTCGTGGGTGCTGAGATTTGTTTATTAATCTCGTCCATCCATTCTCTCATGTTGCCGTTGTTGTTGTTTCGCTGGTTCCCATGCCTGGGGGCCCTATTGGAGCTTCCTTTACAGGCACGCCCCCCTTCCTCCAGGCGCTTGATTTTGATTGGAATTCTGTAGACCTGGTGGTGGTGATGTCTGTGCGGTTGGTGTTGATGAACTGGGGGGGGGGGGGGGGGGGGAGCATTGGCGGATGGGGCGATAGCTGCACCCTCCATCTCATTGATACGATGGAGATGGCATCGGTTACTCTTTTCCCACTCCAGAAAGTTCTCTATATGAACCGCGGTTGCCGTTAATTGGGCCAAAGTACCGTCGTCGCCTAGAAATAATTTTTCTTTCAGGGTGGGTTCACCACTCAATGCATCGATAAAAGTGCCGAGATGCAGATGGATCACGCCTTCCATATTGGTGCTCGGATATGCGTGGGTGACTAGCCTTCTGAGTCGGCTAGCTAATTCGGTAAGAGTTTCTCCTGAGCGTCGTCGGAGGTACTTAAGTTGAAGACGACTGGTTTCTCCGAGGGCTATGTCGCCAAATCGCTCCGCCAATGCTCGTTCCAATTGTGTGTAGGTGGGTGTGTAGTCAGTTCCAAGATCCGCAAGAACTTGTAGGGCCTTTCCGGAAAGTTTTGCGGCGAGATATTGACCCATTTGCTGATCATTCCAGCGGTTAGTCCGATTTATTATCTCGAACTGTATTTTATAATTGGTCCAGTCATTTCCCCCACTAAATTTGGAAGGGAGGATGACTCGGCCAAGACCGCGGGAAGAATGAAGTGGCTGAAATCCGGGTGGTCTGGGTATCTGAGAATCTGACGAATATGCTGAGGCTGGTCATGGTGCAGGTGGTGGTGGTGTTGGTGTTTCCCGCCGATGCCGAGGAACGAGGACACGCGTAATCCAATCCAATGAGTCCTCCCCAGTTGTAGAGCCATAGACCTGCATGGGTCTATGGACGGGAGGCGAATTGTTGTGAAGATTATGCAGACGTTCTCCCCGAGGTGAGGACTGATATTCATCATATGGTGGTGGTGCAGTCGGCTGACAGTCGTGATGTGTGGCGTGACTGATGTACTGGCGAAATGGTGGTGCCGAATCCTCCCGATAATGCCGCAGAGTTCCCCTTGAGCATAGTGTTGCACTAGAAGGGGGTGGTGCGGGAGGTTGTCTGTAATGTGGACTATCACCCGGCCATATGGTCTCCGTAGATGACATGGGTGAACGATGGTAGTCTGAAGGATTATTGAGATGCCCGTAATCGGGGCTTTGTTGGGGTCGTCCATGATTCGGCCCTGTTGGTGGTAGCCTGTCGCGTACGTCTGATATAGTTCTAAACTCCATTCCCGCCTGTAAGGCATCCCGAAACATGCCGTCGCTAACAGGCAAAAACAGGTTATAGTGCGGGGTTGTTGATTCCGCTGAATTTCTGGCATAGTCGGTGAGCATGTGAGCTGAAAATCCATCGTATGACGCTACCTCTTGATCGAGGGAGGCGTCGCTAACCGGAGAAGGTATTGAACTGAGCTCACTATATGATGTGGGCGTGAGTTTGCTGCGTGTGGTTAATGATATTCTTCGAGCCCCACATTGGGCACCACTTGTAGCTCGCGGGTAGTATCGGGCTGTTCCGGTGTATCATGGCGACTCGCCGTGCCGCAAGTGCACGACGAGTGATGACGCTGGTTAGCATCCGGTCTCGGGGTGACGGACTGTGTACGTGACTGCCCTGCGGGTAACAAAAACTGGCTCCTAAGGCCAGTGGAATGCAATCGTTCTGGTGGGGCCATATGACAATCGTCGCGAACATTAAACACAACCATCTCATCCCAAGAATTTGTGTCACCAGTATGCCTGTCCATAGCAATTTCGTGATCTATGGACTTACAAAATTTGATTTGGTGACCTAAAAATATAAGTCTATACAATGATTTTACCTAAATAATTATAACTATGCTAGATAAAACTAAGATAAGAGCATACGAAAATACGAGACATAGAGACAGGTAGATGAACTTTTAAACAGGGGGCTCCTGGAGGTACCACACAGACTCGTAGGTATGCAGAGGTATCCCCACAAGGGAGGCTCCTGTACACGAGACTTAACTAATTAAATTATTTTACATTATTATACCTCTAGGCTGAAAGGAAGAAGATTATCTCGGACGAAAGGTTATGTGCCTCACACTGGCACTACTCCTAGTGCTAGTTTGGGTGAGGAGTATTAGCCTCGTGTGGACCGTCATCGCGAAAGCGTTATTAGACCATTGTTCTATCGTTATGGTGGGGGTGAGAGAGACGAATATCCACCGTAAATGTCCTTCCCGCAAGGGCGTGGCAGATCTAAATACCATGCCCAGACATTCTTATGGAATTCGGTGGGGATACGCATCTCACCCATCACCTGTCCTATGGAACTAACCGTTTAATCTGTCGTTAGGTTTATATACAAGTTGTCCTGATTTGCACTGCGGTGCGGGAGGTTTGTTCAGCAAATAAAGTAATATTTAATATGTTTTCACAGTGCTTTCCTACATTGGCAAAAGTGCTAACTACTAAGTATCCGAAGATACAAGGGAAATGTATGTGACACCACACCCTGGCCATCACCGCTCGGAAACCCCTATAGTTTCCCAGAGTCGGATCAGCCCATGGGGCGGATAGGGACATCCAAACAATTAAGAAACCACAAGCTCAGTGGAGCGTGAAGAGAGACAAAATCTTAGAGTTATGAGTCTTATCGGAATGTGGGGTTAGATTATCGCACTGCCGGAAGAGAAGAATATACTACAAATTTCTTAACGAAGGAAGTGTCTAATCATTTTGAACCTATCCTATCGAGCTGAATAGAAAAGGTTTAGTCGGTAGCATGCCTGGCTATACAGAGTAATAGCATGGACAGCGACCTCAGTGAAAAATTGTTGTTGGCAGGAGAAGGTGCTGCATATATAAGTGTCGCTGTATAGTGTTTCCTACGTGCACTGCAGTCCTATATTTTCTATAAATAAGCAAAACATATGAACTGATGGCCACTGGCCATATACATACATAATCTAACCAGAACAATTAATACGGTATCAAATGATCAAAGTTATATATCTTGGTACAGGTTAACGAACCTACTATAGTGTGGTTAGCAACACATTGCAGAAAATGAGAATAACTATAAACAAATAGAGAAGTTATAACTAGCAGTCTTAAGACCATTACGGTACCTTTTAGTCATCGGGACCATTCTTACGGATACAATATAATTAACGAAATACATATAGAGAAATAATTAAAATGTGAAGTATAGGTACTTGAATACTCAGTAGTCATTCTTAAGCTAGGCCACCGTGTTACTGAAGTTCTCGCAAGCCGTTTTCCGCAAACAAGATTTACGCAAGAACACTCATAGCGGGAGGACACCGCTCAGCCTTGTAAGCCTAATAGGATGTCTAACGCGCAGTCAGCAATAGATACGATAGTACTACTGTGGTGAAGAAAGTGCCCATACACCGATGGCACGGATGGAATTTGTAAACAACCCGATCACAAGCGGGGGGTTGTCAGAGGCAAACGAAGATACAAAACAAAGCTTCACGGTGCTGGGTACATCAGCCAGCTCTGAAGACGCACCGGGCAGAGTTTACTTACTGCGGTCGAAAGTCAGAAGAACCTACATGATATTAGTGCGGTGACAATTGAAATACCACTTTTAGGCGTGGCCGGCAGATCCGGCGAGTCATCCATCAAAGAACATCCTGCCTCTACATCTGTAGAATCACATATTCAGGCTGTAAAGGCCTCACTGCAAATTTGTGTTCCGAAGTAGATAGTGATATTCGTGAAAAATAATCAGAAAGTTCCAAATTACTCCCGTAAAATTGTTTTAGTGCGGTGGGTTGGGCAACTGCCAGATACAGGAGAAAAACCTGACGCATAGTGAAGTAATACACATATTGTCTGTTGCGCTGATAGTAGCTGTTACAGATCCAACCTGTTCGGTCCCTGGCCGAGGATGCTCTCGATCTCTGGATCGCGTCTCCTTTTATACTCCTCGTGACGTCACAGGCGCAGGCTCCAACGAATCATTGTTCGAGCAACAGCCAATCAGCGCGTAGCTAACAATAGTGCAGTTGAAAGTTCTAGAACATTCTAGAAGTTCTGCGCCCACGTGGTTATGACGTCACGGCAATATTTTGAAGATAATCAAGAAGGGTTTTCTGTGGATAACTCAGCCATTTCTTACCCGATATTGAAATGGTTTATAGATTTAAAAAGGCCGTGATTAATGCCAGATTTATCGGGGATAGGTAATCAAAAAGGATTACAGGGTACCATCTTGGTACACTAAAAGCGTCATCCTATCTTGGTCGTAAATTACGTGCTCCATCAAAAATAGCATCTAAGCGCGTGCATGCGCATTATATGCTTTAACGAACTTAGTCGTTTTCACAATGCGATCTCTCTCATAGGCCCATATATGCTTAGGGCTCTACCCAGGGGGGGGGGCGTGTTCAGGGAATGAATCCAGGATGGGCGGCGCATACCCAGCTTAACTGGTACGGCAAGTACCCGACCGGTCGATCCGAACTACAATAACTGTCTTCATCCTCTTTCAGATGTACACACGCTAGATATCACCGGACATCCGCCACAATGCCCGGTTGATATACTTCAGCTCCAAGTGTGGACGTGCCCTGCTCAAGACCATATACGACAGCCTAACCCTCAAAGATAGCAAAGGGGACTTTATCGCAGGTGTACAGAGGGCAGCTGAGGTGTACCGCTTCATCTTCAGCAACAAGGAGACAGGTGAGCTGTCACACTTCAAGCCATCTCTGGAAAAGGCGCAGACCTTCAAACTAGCCTGCTCTACACGTCATCGCTGACTGTCGGCCGCAACTTTTTTCCATTCATCAGAAGGCTGAGGAACTTCGTCCATGGTCTCCGTGGGCTTGTCCTATCAACCTGATCAGTGTCGATCACAACTGTATATAACTACATGCAACCAGGCCAGGTGGGCACGTCCTACCAGACTCACCAACGTTTAGCACACTTGTATATAGCCAAAGTGCACCCAAGCAAGGTAGAGGAACATGTATTACCAGTATCTGTAAATCTTGTATATACCTCTGTACATCCAACCTGAATAGGTGGGCATGTTCTACCAACCTGATTTTACCAATTACTAACCTATGTAAATATGTAAATTGTACATCCACTATCCGCGTATACACAATACATATTTAAGTTGAGATCGGCAATAGGCCTTACTAGGGTCACCATCGATTCCGGCCGCATACGATGCTGGCCGCTATGCATACGATGTCAGCTGCCTTTAGTATTAGTTTAGAGCATGTAGTAAATCCCTATCATTACTAATCGCACCTCAGTTAATCAATCAATAGAAACGCTAGAAGCGAATCGAAATGCACATTCTCTCAAAGGATGTGCATTGGATTTAGATACTAGATCAGTCTGAGCTCAACTTTCGACTTGTTCAGACCCACATTTTTATATCCAAATCCTTTGGTACAAATTTTTATACAATTTTGGTTACTTTTTAATTTCAATATAGATCAGTCTCAATTCACCTTTCGACATTTTTATACCAAAATTTCTTGCCACAAATTGAAATAAAGTTTGTTAGAATCTATAGCCAGTATAACCAAACCATTTCTTTCATGCGTAAGAATTTATTTTACAGTCTTGGGCATATTTCTATTGCATTGATAAGTCCGATGATAATTACAATCATAAAATCAATTACACCCTTTTCCGACTAAGACTTATTAAATTGAAATATACGACAAAACATGAATATTTAAAATTTAACAGAATCTTTAATGATATTGCTTCGTCCTTTGGTATGATTTCTCAATCTTTATTCAAGCTGGGCAATTGGAAATTTTCACATATATAACAGTTCCAGTTCCAGCGTGAATTTGCTTTTCCATGTTATATATATAGTCTCCACCGAGAATTGCATTCGTTGCGCAGTGTCCAAAACACCGCCGCCGGAATCTGTGAAAACACAAGAACAGATTTTTAGAAAATAATTTTTGCATAGATAGATAGATAGATAGATAGATAGATAGATGTATGGATGGATGGGTGGGTGGGTGGGTGGGTGGGTGGGTGGGTGGGTGGGTGGATGGATGGATGGATGGAGGGAGGGAGGGAGGGAGGGAGGGAGGGAGGGAGGGAGGGGTAGGGATGGATGGATGGATGGATGGATGGGTGGGTGGGTGGGTGGGTGGGTGGGTGGGTGGGTGTGTGGGTGGATGGATGGATGGATGGATGGAGGGAGGGAGGGAGGGAGGGGTAGGGATGAATGGATGGATGGATGGATGGATAGATAGATAGATAGATAGATAGATAGATAGATAGATAGATAGATAGATAGATAGATGGATGATGATGATGAAAAGACGGAGAAAGGTGATCTTACTTGGTCTGAATCAGGTGGGTGGGTGGGTGGATGGATGGATGGATGGATGGATGGATGGATGGATGGAGGGAGGGAGGGAGGGAGGGAGGGAGGGAGGGAGGGGTAGGGATGGATGGATGGATGGATGGATAGATAGATAGATAGATAGATAGATAGATAGATAGATAGATAGATAGATAGATAGATAGATAGATAGATAGATAGATGATGATGAAAAGACGGAGAAAGGTGATCTTACTTGGTCTGAATCATGGAAGTCTGAATTGGGGAAGTCGAGTTGGGGGATCATTTTCATACCTACGTCCACGCAGGGAAATGGTGATATTTCTTAGATGACAAGAGCGCACTTTAGAGCACAATTAGATAAAATAATTTAATATAATTCAACCATATTCACTACAGTTACAAATGTAGTTTCGCTTTATAGAGTGAAAGCAATGATTATACTTAGTCTGAATCAGGGAAGTCCATTTGGGGAAAGTTATATCCATAGAGGCAAAATGCATTAACTGTATAAGCAAAGAGGGTTGAAATATTGCCAATTTCTTTACCTAATTGTGCGAAATGGTTATATTTGCTCTGGTATGCATTTAACCGCCCTGATTCGACTTCCCCAATTCAGACTTCCCTGGTTCGGACTAACTATGATCACATTATTCAAAAGACAAACATAC
>JAVVLW010004852.1:0-25000 GCA_034401795.1 Chaetoderma sp. LZ-2023a
CTCTCTCTCTCTATATATATATATATTATATATATATATTATATATATATATATATATATATATATATATATATATATATATATCATATATATATATATATATATATATATTATATATATATGTATTCATCTTCTTTTCTTTTCAGCGCAGCTACAATCAACTCCTGTTCTGGGTAAGGGGTGGAAGGCTGGATCTGAAGTATTGAAACTGTATTTTCACACACAATTGATCCAAATCATGTATTTCTGGAAGGGCGTGTGTGGGTTGGGGAGGGTGTGTGTGTGTGTGCGTGCGTGCGTGCGTGTTTGTGTGTGTGCCTTTATAATATATATTATAAAGGACACACACAAACACGCACGCACACCCCCTCCCCAACCCACACACACCTTCCAGAAATACATGATTTGGATCAATTTTGTGTGAAAACCCAGTTTCAATACTTCAGATCCAGCCTTCCGACCCCCCCCCCTACCCAGAACAGGAGTTGATGGGTGCTGCGCTGAAAAGAAAAGAAGATGAAAACATGTCTGCCCAATCTCGCTACCTATATATACCTCTTATTAGACATGTGACTGGATAGTAAATTCTTCAATTGTCGCATTTTTAGATAGATTATGGCATTGTGATGCCATTCGATTCTGACAAGTTCGGTTATTTATGTCCCAGTAATTTTTTGCTGACTATCGCATTAATTTTGGATTAGATACAATATCGTCTTTAAGACGTGCTAACTATCATGTGGTCTATTTTGCAACTAATTTGAAACAACCAATTAAATAAGTTTCAATTTATTTCAAATACGTTTCACGTTTTCTGGATTTCAAAATATTCAAAAGCATACTGTTATGAGTGCTTTTACAACACAATGCCAAACAACATCAAATGTGTTTGAGTGAGCCTATGTACTGAGGTACATGGTCAAGTCCTTTCAGCTTGGTTGAAAATTCACCTTTCCAGAGTATCCATCTATCAACATGACGTCATATGACGTCATAATCAGCCAAGCCGCGTGTAGGGTGACGTCATAATCATTACGTCATAAATGGTTCTATATGGCCCGTCTTTAACTCTTAATAGTCCGGCACGTTGTACGAATTCTATGTTTCTACTATTTAATAAACATGCTGCTGAATATTTTGAAACCAATTTGACTTGGCGCTGTTGCTGTCATAGGCAGCGCAACAGCACCCAATCGAATTATTTTCAAAATACTCAACAGATTACCTGTATACTTTTCTGGAAATTGATAGTTAGGAAGTTCAGCGATCAATCGATCCCAACACGAGCAAGGCATGGGTGGAGCTTGGCGGGGCATAGCTAAAACTTGAACGGTCCATTAAATCATGTCAACTGTCATCATTTTCATGGAACAGAGATCTATCAATTATTTGCTATTGACACTGACTCGCGACTGGCAACTAGCATAGTTCGTTTTGTCAGTATGACTGTCTGCGGCTGTGAGTCTGCATGTTTGGCTGTTTGTCGGGCTGCTGCCCTGTCAGTCGGTAGATTGATCAATTTTATATATTTCTGAGACTTTGGCTAACTCTACCTATGCCGTTTCGCATTTTAGCGTTGACTTTGACAGTTTGATAGAAATCAGAACAAACCAATTTTATACTTTCTATATGTCGTATTCTCTGCGTGGAATGTGTCTTAAGTTAAATACTTATTATATTGTCCCATAGTCAATCAGTAAAATCAGGCATTTGAGATAGGTTGAATATCCCCTTAGATGATTCTGTAACAAATGTGACAATTGCGTTTGCTCTATATGTACTTGATCTGTTTTCACAGTACTGCATTGTTATTAAAAAAATTAATAATTAATGGTATAAATACTGGCATTATTCAGCACAGCGCTCGTGTGACGCGTTCCTATACATTATTAATGTCCAGTTTATTTCACGTAGTCCAGCGGATGGGTGCTTGTATAGAACCGAATCGTGCACTTTACAATGAAAGCATGAAAGCTTTTGGTACAATATTACTGGACACCATGAGAAGCATTTTCAAGTTTCGAGGCATTCTGGATATGACCTTTGTTGACCATCGCATCTCCTCTGTTATAGGACAATTGTCAAATTTATGGCTGAAAAAAAAATGTTAAATTGTCTATTTAATGCCACAGATTTACTAAAATAACCCCAAATGAATTAGAAAATATTATCAAAAGTAATTTTAAATTATTCTTGAGATAACCTAGGGGCATTGTTTGGACATTTTGAAAATCAGCATGATAATTCCCTGGCAGAACACTACATTATTTACCCATTTCCCTAAGCTGAGTATCTCTCCTGCCAAGATTATGTAGAATGGTTAGTATCCCATGGGCCGTCTAACAAACTATCGATGAGACCTTGTGCGATCTGCAGGAACGTCGAATGTGTTTTCAATAAAACATCACAATGTTTTCTTAGCCATATGCAGCAACAGTACCCCGTTAAATTAGTTTCAAAATATTAAACAGCATACCTATATAATTACCTTGAAAAATGAAAATTGAATTTTTAGAATTCAGTGTTCAATGTACATAAATCGATCCTAATACGCGCAAAACGTGGTTAGAACGTAATTAGAAAGGGGCGGGGCATAGCTAGAATTGGCTCTGTCTATTGACCAAGTGTGTCGGTCATAGACGTGATATAAAGCAGTTGCAATGGTAGAACCAGGCGCAATAAATGTGCCATCAATGCAACCCAGTGCATCATAACCGGGCACAGGGTGGAGGGTAAACAGCAAGCTACCTGGATTGCCACGAGATCACGACGAACAATCCAGTTTGTGACGCACATCGACGTGAAGGTATGGACGTCAATAGTCGCAGATTTTGGTTTGTGATCCGGGTTTAAATAATGGATCTGCATCGGATCAAATTTTGGATTTATAGATATCTTGGAAACAATTGATCCGACTAGGCTCAAATGCCAACGCGGGAGAACATAATACCCTTCACCGTGAGTCATTAACTTTCTCTTGACCCGAGACAAAAACCCAATAAATCCGAAATTTACCGGAATGTCCATGGTTTACCATCTGTGATTGCTCATTTTGACTTACATAATTCTTTATTACATAGCCTGCAAGCCTACTTGATTTCATTAGACACATGCACATGTCCATATCCTTCCTTGTAAATTGCTATTTTTGCTGGCAGGAATAATTATTACCACTGACACATTACAAATACTAAAGTGCTACACCAATACACCACCATTATATATTCTTGGTGGCTAATACGGGACGAATCAGCTTTTCTATCATCCATTATATTCAGATTTATTCTATCATCTTACACAACTGTGCGCAAAGTGCTTGAGTGAAATAACTGAAATGTCCGCAACGAAATAGTATCGGTGACCTAGACTACTTTCGCAATAAATTCCCACGGGGCCAGAACAACGCAATTATACCGAGTTGCGAAATCAACAAGCCTGTTTCCATGAACATAGTTTGCTGAGAAAATGGCAGATCTGTATCAGATAATTGACGTGAATCGCATCATGGGTAAAGTGTTGAGCATGTTTTACAATGACGGTTATTAGCAATACACCTTTCCAGTTCATACATCCATCATTTGACGTCATATGATGTCATAATCAACTACTATACATGTAGGATGACGTCATAATCAATTACAGCATTAATGATTCGATTTAGTCCGCCTTTAAACGCTTAATAGCCCGACACGGTGTACGAATTGTATGTCTTTACTATTTTGTTGAATATTTTGAAACTAATTTGACTGGACGCTGCTTCTGCCATAAGTAGTAACAGCACCCAGTCAAATTAGTTTCAAAATATACAGCAGCTTACCTGTATAGTTTTCTGGAAATTGGTAGTCAGGGCGTTTGGGGATCGATCGATCTCAACACAGGCGAAGCGTGGATGGAGCTTAACTAGGGATGGGCGGGGCATAGCTAAAACTGGAAAGATCCATTGGTTCTCCGTGACTCATGTTTCAAACAAATGTTTTAGTATTTTGTACAATGATAACGCAATATAATGCCCTGTCTGTAGTCTTCTATGCGACTTGTGTTATAGCGTAATAAATGATAGACCCATTTATGACTGGAAATCCTAGGTTACCGTACTAACCTTTTTATATAATTTTTTGAGATAAATGTGAATGATGTATCCTCTTCCTATTGTATTCTCATTCCATATCAGATTTGCCACATTAATTAATATGCGTGCAAACGGATAAAAGCAGATTATGTTTTAGCGGCAGAAATAGTCAGGAAATTAAAAAAGCGCAAATACCAAAATCGGGTCGAGTCTCAAGGTCACGCATTGGATCAACAGTTATCCTTTTTTTTTTGGTCAGAACATATGAAAAAGCTAAAAAGATTCTAAATGGAGGCAAATGCCTATATCAGGCAAGTACCATTTTTTGGGGTTTTTTTGTGAAAAATCATCTGACAGTCGAAAAAGACCCAAAAAAAATAAACAGAATGGTTTAAAGATCAAGGTCACTCGTTGCGCTCAGAATTACAAGTTTTTGTTTGTGGCACAAAACATAAGAAAAATTCCAAACGTGATCAACCATTTCTCGATTTTCATAGAAATAACGTCGTAAACAGTATAGATTAGAAGATAAATACCTTACGGCTACACTTAGTGTCACGCGACTGCTTTGAGAAATGTTCACATTCACATAGCAAACAAATGTATAATTACTTCAATAAATGTGCGCGAGTTAATAATATTAATAGAGGGCCTCATTTATTTAGCTATGGCCCGCCCATTTCTATTTAAATTCCGCCCACTTTGTTTGGTGGGATCGATTTGAGACTTTGAAAACTGAATTCACAGAATCTCAATTACACGGTAACATTACAGCTAATCTGTTAAATCTTTTTAAACTAATGGCAGCAACAGCTCCAGGCCAAATTACTTTCAAAATATTCAACAGAAAGGTTAGTAAATTGTACATTTATGAAAGACATACAATTGGTACACATTTGTGACGGACTTTTCGATTTCTGATACTTAGGAACTAAGATATTTTGATTGTGATGTCAGCTAGCATGTGTCATAGTTATGACGTCAGAGACTTGGGTGACCGATCGGATTTGATCATCACTAGAGCTGATTAGAAAGATCTCATTACTGTTATGACTTGGCTATGATATTACAACTGTGTCTATCATCGCTGTGTAGTACGTATACTTGACATGTTTCCATCGTACTTCAAAACTCTGTTACTAACAAAGACGTGAATATAATTTTCTTATGTTCAGAAAGTATTTGCGGATATGATATGATATCCAAAGTGACCACACCCTTAATGGAGCTTTCTAGTTTTAACTATGCCCCGCTCATCTCCAGCTAAGATTCAGCCACACCTCGCTCGCGTTGGGATCGATCCGTCTCTGAACTTCATGACTATCAATTTCCAAAAAAATTATACAGGTTAGCCGTTGAACATTTTGAACCTTATTTGACTGGGTGCAGTTGCTGGCTATGCCCAGCGCCTATTCAAATTAGTTTCAAAATATTCAAAAGCATGTTTATTAAATAGCAAAGACATACAATTCGTACACTGTGTCAGACTATTAAGCGTTTAAGACGGACTAAATCTGGTCATTCATGCGGTAATTGATTATAACGTTATCATGCATGTCGTGTAGTTGATTATAATATGATGAATGGATAAACAGGAGAGGTCCATAAACGTCTAGATCCTTCCCTTGAAAGAGCAATGTCCACGTGAGATTTAGCTTTCCAACGACTTTATTAGCGTACATTTAGTTCACATATCATGGCCTCAATAAATTTGACCAATATTTTCCCACCGTTCATCCGTTCGTCCGTGTGTCTACTTGTCTAGACCTATATGGTTCTGTTGTATCCCCCCAAAAAATTCTGATCCGATTTGGCTGAAATATTACAGTGAGCAAGGATTTTCTGGCTTTGGGCGTGATCAGGAAAAAGAAAAACACGGATCCGGATTGGAGCGAATTTTGTATTTATGAATATCTCGGAAACTGCTGGACCAATTTGGTTCCAATCTTAACATAAGAAAGGATGCAACCGTGCATTAGGATTTCACAACGTTGGACATGACAAATCCGGAAAATTCGGGGAAATCTGCAAATTAAAAAACCCCTACAAAACCGAAAAGTGTCTAGAATGTCACAAAAATGAATGCGGTGGGCTGCAATTTTTGTTTGTTCTTATTTTCCTTCAAAATGATGAAGAACACTGTCACAGCTTCGCGCTGACCCGTCCAACATCCATCATTACGTAAAGGACAAACTCATCTTCCGCCGGAACAAATTAAAACCTTTCAAATCAATAAAGAAGAACACATGGCTATTATTAGTTCGCGCTTGCGACGGCGCAGACTCATATATAATGTGAATTTACACCCTTTATTTATTCGTTCGCACCCAAGCACTGACAGATATATGCGGCGCGGTGTGATCTTGGATCGCTGATGACGACAAAAGAATCTAAAAACTAATTCATATGCTTTTTGTATCGCATTTATGTCATATGTAATTTATGTACTTGATACAATTTACAGCGAGCAGCTACAGTTTTTCTATAATGGCATCCGCGTATAGATGCTTTGTATTACAATGTTATATACATATGGGCCTGCGCGTGATCTACTATCTCTAGTATCTTCGTGGGTGATTTATGAATTGTTAACGTCTATGTTGCGGCAAGCGCCCCGAAAAAAACCGGAATCATGATGGATAACTGTGTGAGAAAGTACAAGAGATCCCGCTTTGCCCGCCCATTTCTAGCTAAGCTCCACCCACTTTGTACATGTATTTGTGAGCGATTTATACTTTGAACCGTGAATTCTCAGAGCAGAATGTTTATTAAAGAGTGAATCCATTAAAGACATGCAATTCGTACACTTGACGGACTTTTCAATCTTCATGAAGGCGCTAAATAAGCTGACGTAAGCTTTCATGTGACGTAATGGAGGATGCCAGTTTCTCAGCCAATCATATGACATCATAATCAACTATTACATAATCAATTACATTATGAATGGCATAGCTAAGTTCGTCACGAACGCTTAATCGATGACAGAATAATTGCTGTTGTACGAATTGTATGTATTTATCATTTAATAAACACGATGTTGAATGTTTTTAAACTAATTTGACTGGGTGCTGTGATAGGCAGCAACAGCACCCAGTCAAATTAATTTCAAAATATTCAATAGCTTACCTGTATAATTGTCTGGAAATTAATAGTCAGTGAGTTCAGGGATCGATCGATCCCAACACGACCGAAGTGTGGGTGGACTCTACCTAAAGATGGGCGGGGTATGGCTAAAACTGGATTCCAACATTGATTATGACGCCATATACGTGAGTGATAGCGTGGATATATGTATTTCCGACATCTGTTGCAAAGGAGACATGTTTGATGATGAAAGCATATAAAATACTATTACTAATAACGTGTTACACCTCTAACACTCAGCTCGCCAGAAACGGAGTTTGCAGTGGTCTCTAATTTTCGAACAACGAGAAAACGATCTTGTAATATTTACAACTGTAAAGACTGGCTCAAAAATCGAGCTAGTGATTTCGGTGATAAAACGTTACAAGATAAACATCTCTTGGCCAGTTAATTAATAAAGGTACCATGCGATTGCAGTTAAGATATGGGAGAGAAGCAGCAACAAAATTGATGTTGTGTACCATTAGCCTGGAATGATGATGCGCTGTTTTGTTGCGATTTGTCTTTGCCTTCCCCCATTTAGGAATGGAAGGGTTGATGTCATCTCACTCACTGAGTTCAGAGGGCTTTGAAGTAATCGGTGATTCCAGACATGGCATTTAAAAAAATTAGTACCTCTATCGTAGAGATTCCTACTTTGGCGTAATTGGTGCAGGAAATTATTTGATAAATTAGCTACCAGTATCCTGATAACACAGATTACTAGGCTAGTACTGGACCAATACTGGGCCGTATTGGTCCGGGGCCAATACTGGGCCGTATTGGCCCGGCACTAGACCAGCATAGGCCCAGTAACGTGTGCTATCTGGTTCCTCTCCAGGGCATGGGCTTCACGACCAATTGAGACAGTAATTATCTACTATTTCGTGTAGGCGAAATCTTTATTACTAATGAGGGCTGGTGACATTAGCTCCACGTAGTTAAAGTTGCTCAAGCCAATGCGGTTGATCACAGAATTGAGGTCCACATGACTCTATCTCATTCAGGTATAAAGAAACGTTTCCATTCTGTGTTAGTTCCAAGTCTACCTCCAAGCTGCAACGGTTGAGACCAGTAGCTTGTCATACCGATAAAATAATATAGTGTAGACAAGGGCATAGGGTAGCTAGGGCCGGTTCACCGGTACGCATCTGGCTCCTCGAACTCGCCATTTTGTGTTGATACGCAACATAGTTTCGTGTATCTGTGCTGTTAATTCAAGTCAAAGCATCTCTGAAAATGTTGCTGTCGAGTAGCCATTAAACGCTCGGTATTGGTTCTTTATGGAATTGCTAATAATTCACCCAATACCTGAATTCCCAATGTCTACATTTCAAGGTTACTGTATGGGTAGGTTGCTGAATAATTCGAAACTAATTTGACTGTGGCTGTTGCTGCATACTGCAATTAAAGCTCGAAGCCAAATTAGTCTCAAAATATTCAACACAATGTTTATTAAATTGTAAATTCATCACTGGCATACATTTCGTAGGCCAACACTTTAGTTACAAACTTTCGTGTCGGGACTAACATGTGACGTATTTCATTATGACGTAAGGTACTTGAGTGACGGACCCGATTCCTCTATTACTTATGCTGGTGTGTAGAATTCTGAATGATCATGCCACGTCGCAACGCGTGCCAGGGTTCGTATTAATCTATTTAGAAGTTTAGAGTTTCAAATTCCAAGGTGATCTAATTTGTTGCAGAAACAAGTACACGGGAGCAAATACATTGTCTTTCTGTGAAATACTAGAAAAGTATAGAATCGAGAAGCCTCATACTAGCATCCCTCGCAAAAGAAAGAGCCTTGCAATCTACTCTCACTGGCATTCACACCCAACCCACCAACAGTTATTCATATTGATATGCATTCGCTGTGTCAGTACGCGCACCCGCACCCACCACTTTTGAAACCGGAGATAAAGGTTACACAATTTTATTGCGACTCTTTGCTTGGGATTCCTTCCACACCTTGAACTGACAATTAATTTCCTTTAATCTTACATCAGAATAGCATCGGATATTGGTGCTATACACAGATTCTATCGAACCCCAGAAATAAATCTGGATTTTTGTATTCCTAGCACACTCATACTGGTGCGTGTCAAGTAATATTGTCACACGTAAGCACGCTCGTATTCCATTACACAACACGCATTAACCATTTAACCCTATCATGGTGAGGCAGGTCAATAATCCCCTCTGTAGTGGTCTAAAGGAATGCCTATTTGCATGTCAAGCGAATACCATTTTTGAAAATTTACCACGCGAATAACTGGCTTGATAACGGAGCCAGTCATTCCAGTGGTAAATTTCCAACAATAGATTTCTCCTGGCATGCAAATGGACATTCAATAAGCAAATGTTTTGATATTCTTGACAAACATGAGCTATTTAAAGGGTTAACCCTTTAAATCTTACAGACCAGAGACGAGAAGGTCATCAACATGTTCCAGTCGAACAAATATCCTCAACAACTTTCCTATATAATCATCCTGAAATGGACCTTTCCAGTTTTAGTTATGTCCCCGAGCCCATTTTTAGCTAAGCTCCACCCCCACTTCGGCCGTGATTGGATCGATCGATCCCTGAACTGCCTGCCTACCACTTTCCAGAAAACTGTAAGCTGTTGAATATATTGAAACTAATTTAACTGGGTGGACAACAACAGCATACCCACACACACACACACACACACACACACACACACACACACACACACACACACACACACACACACACACACACACACACACACGCACACACACACACACACACACACACACACACCACCACCACCACCACCACCACCACCACCACCACCCCCCCCCCCCCCCACCCCCACCCCCACCCCACACACACACACACCCACGCACGCACGCACGCACGTACGCACGCACGCACGCACGCACGCACGCACACACACACCGGTCAAATTCGTTTCAAAATATTCAACAACATCTTTATTGAATAGTAAAGACAATTCGTGCAACAGTGCTTAGTCCGTCACCAACGACGAACTTATCTACGCCATTCATGGCGCCATTGCTTATGACGTCATCCTACATGTCACGTAGTTGATTATGACGTCATACATATGATCGATAGATAAACTGGAAAGGTCCATTGAGACTTAAGAATTTCATATGTTAAAGGGTTAAAACATTACCGTTACATATAACCATATCTCACGCTAATGGAAAGCGATGTAGGCACACATCCTAAGAGAATGGCGGCATTCACACTTTGACCGTCACAGACAGGAATCGGCAGGATTGTTCTGCTGTAGGGAAAACTCTGTTGAATATTTTGAAATTAAGTTGAATGGAAGTTGTTTTATGAAAGCAACAAGTTCCATTCTAATTAGATTTGTAATAGTCAACAGCTTTCCGGTATTCCGGTAAAGTTGTCCTGAAATTGAGAGATGTGAATGTCAATAGACAAACGATTAATGTCACATATAATTCCAATTGACTTTTCTAGTTCATCCATCCGTCATATGACGTCATAACCAACTACGTGGTGTGTAGGATGATGTCATAATCAATTACAGCATGAATTACTCGATTCAGTCCGTCCTAAAAGGCTTAATAGTCCGACACGTTATACAAATTGTATGTCTTTGCTATTTAATAAACATGCTGTTGAATACTTTGATCCAAATTTGACTGGGCACTGGTGCTGCCAAAGGCGGCAACAGCACCCAGCCAAATTAGTTTCAGAATATTCAACAGTTTACCTCTCTAGTTTCCTGGAAATTGATAGTTATGGAGTTTAGAGATTGGTCGATCCCAACACGAGCGAGGTGCTGGTGGAACTTAGACAGAGATGAGCGGCGCATAGCTAAAAACTGAAAAGGTCCATTAGCGTAACACAATATTCGAGGATTGATCAAAAACATTTTACCTAAGCGGGAAGGAAGCGATCCCAGGATCTCAAATTTCTCCGCAATAATTAATTATTTTCTGTTTAGTACCCTCCCATATTGACACATCTCTCCGAACAATGCTTCACACCTGTTTTTACATTTCTCTAGGAATGTCAGATTGGTTTTTTCAAGCCATTACTCCATTGCATTGATGACGTCATTGTCATTTGCAAAATGACCCCACCCCATAAGTGTAATTTCAGCTGAGAGAAGGGAAGGAGATCCAAAGGTGCGAGATCAGTTGAATAAGACAACACATACCCACATTCATTTGCTCATTTGGTGACTACCATTGGTAATGGCCTGGTGTAGCGTCATGCTACAACTTGACCCCTCTGGAGAGCATTCCTCAACGTTTCTTTCTGCTGTCTGAACTTCTTCAATAGGTCACTAGGTATGCGCCAGTGACCGTGTGACCGATTCCTAGATAATCTATCATTATCACGTCAGGTGAATAACAGGAAACGGAAAACATTACCTTACCACTTGAAGGCTGAACCGTAGCTTTTTGGATGGAGCTGGTGACGTATGCTTCCATTGCGTGCTACATCTTTTACTCTCTGGATCAGAGAGATGTTCAATAGAAGGGACTCTGTCTGTAGTAGAGTAATCAGCAGTTTGAGGAACCACTAGGCGTAACTGATCATGTACACTCGTCAAAACTGTACACTGACTAATGTCAAGTCTTTTTTTTCTTTTTATTTGCACTGTAATTCTTTTATCTTTCAGAAAGACTTTCTCTACTTTATTGCACATTTCTTCACACGTTTCGAGTTTGGGCACTTCCTCACGAGGATTATAATGCATGCTCTTTAGGCCACAATTATGCTGCTTCGCATAGGATGCCACAACTAAGCTGCTTCGCATAGGATGTTACTACTTCATATGATGCGGTGATTTCCTCATAAACACACTATGCAAAATGTCACGCATATATGTAGCAAGTCTCTTCTTGACCTATATAGTTTTATAACGTAAGGATTGATTTTCACTCTGATACAATCACGTGGTTAAAAATTTAATTTCTTATAATAAAATATTAATAATCTAAAACATGGCATACATTTGGACAATTAATGAAAAGAGGAATCCAATCCGGCAGTCAGATATATTACGTCATCATGAATTATGTCACATGTGGGTTGACGTTACAATCTACTGCACCATGAATGACGTGTTATAGGACATCAAGTTGTACGAATTGTATGTCTTTACTATTTAATAACTATTCTGTTGAATATTTTGAAACTAATTTGACTGGGCGCTGCTGCTGCCATAGACAGCAACAGCACCAAGTCAAATTAGTTTCAAAATATTCAACAGCTTACCTGTATAGTTTTCCGGCAATTGATATTCCGGAATATCAGGGTTTGGTCGATCGCAATACGGGCAAAGCTTGGGCGGAGCGTAGCTAGAGATGGGCTGGGGCATGGGGAAATTTGAATCATTCATTAATCTACCATTTTAAATTCAGAAATACCTATTAACTCTTTAACCCTAAAGCGGAATAATAAAATAAACTATTATGTCACATACCGTTCCGTATTGAGTGCTTCCAATGAATAAATATGAATTCAAAACGAACGTACTAAAGATGGATTTTTCTCCCTGTACGATAGCATTTGTAAATCTGCATTAGATAATGCATAGTACATTCACCTTCTTGGATTAGTGAAGGGGGGTATTTGTCTTGCTGCCAATAGGTATTTGTATAGTTTGTTCTTGTGGCAATCTCTGTCACTGGTATCAAGAGCCATGATTAAACCGTATTTATTGTTTGAAGATATTATCCCAGATAGGCTATGCTGACAGAACTGATTAACAAGCATAGAAAATCTAAAGTGGTGTACACGTATATGCATGCAGGTAAATACGATTATTCGCCCCCTTGGGTTCCTTTTCGTGGTCAGCCTATTTGTCCAACATTGATGCTATCCGTACGAACATTCAACACTGTACTAGTGATCAAGCCCACGCACTGAACATTCAAAGATTTATACAACAATGGTGCGCAACAAGGCAATTGTCACTGACCTTGGGCATACTCGTGTCTGATATGGCTGCTGTATGCCTCAGAGGTATGGGGCTTTGAGAACACACAATTATTAGAAAACTGTCAAATAAAATTCTGCAAAACTATGTATAAAATGAAAAGGGGTACTTCGAATGTAACAGTTTATGGTGAGGTTGTTGCCTTCCTCGCGAGATATTTTACTCAACTGCAATATGATTAGGTTCCGGATTGATATTATGAACTCAGGATGTGGCAAATTATCATTCATGTTATACTTCATTGCCTTAGACCACACAAGGCAAAATAATTATAAGATAAAATGGATGGAATATATAGAAAATATCTTAATGACAACAAGAAATATACATATCTTAGATGCTGAAACTATCAACAACAAACAGGTAATGAAGCGGATGAAGAAACCGTTACGTACTTAATTCAAAAACAACTGGATAAATGATATACAGACATTAACTAGATTAACTTTTTATGCAAAACTAAAGATTTGAGCCATATCTAACACTATTGCCATATACGGAAAACATTACACTGTGCCACTTTAGAAGTTTAAACCACCAACACGTCATTGGAACTCAAAGATGGTTAGGGATAGATAGAGATGAGAGACTATGCGATAGATGTAATGCTGTCGAAGTTGAGAATCACTTCTTATTTTACCGCCAGAATTACATCTATCGCATAGTCTCTCATCTCTATCTATTCTAAACCATCTTTGAGTTCCAATGACGTGTTGGTGGTTTAAAGTTCTAAAGTGGCACAGTGTTATTTTCTCCAAGCAGAAGCAGTACTTTCGTTGTATTTCAATGACAAAATGAAACTATATGCTGTTACGACTGTGCGGATAATGGAGAGATCCGATCTATCACACAAGTATTTGACGTCATAAAAAATCAAAATGATGTAATGCCCCAAAAGGTTCTAAGGCTACAATATCTGTCTTCAACCAAATAGATTTCATACTATGCAAGACAGCAGCAAAACCCCTACTTCGGGATGCTCGTTCCTATGGAGGCACATACCTCAAAACTGACCATAAGCCAGTCATTACACGCCTCCATACGAACCAGCTCTACCTATTGTATAAACGCCATACCAAGCAAGAGGGTAGAGCCACTTATAACTTACCCAAGCTCATCAGCAACACTGACACCAAAAAGTCATACAAAAAGGCGCTCGGGGAGCAGATAGCTAACATCGACGTTAGCTCGGATCCAAACGAAGCCTAAACCAACATACTAATATCTATGGAATCATGAGCTACTAGCACCAAAGGTGTTCTGAAAAACAACAGAACTAGGTATACTGACGACCCTCTCGTAGCAATACTGTCAGCAGGACAGAAAGCATTACGACTGCGCATCTATCAAAATGGCCAAAGTGAAGATGCACAAAACTACCCCAGGAACGCAATAATATTCTGCGCCACATTAGCGAACTATTGAAAGAGCTTACTATCCAACAAGCCGACCCCTTAGTAGATGAAATCACTGCCACGGATGACTGGCACGAAATGTTTCGGGCAGCCAGAGCCCTGAGAGTTACTGATTACACACCACCACTCACTGTACACAACTCTGAATGATTCTTCATCAGGACTGACAAGGGCAAAACCAAGGCAATTCAAGAATGGGTTAAGGGACAGTTCACTGACGATGATGATGAGCTCTTGCACCCATTCTCAGGAGACCGCAGGCAATTACTAACACCAATTAATACAGCAGAAGTTCAGAAGGCACTTACAGCCCTGACTGTACATCTGAACATACATCTGAACCTGATGACATGAGCCATGAACTATTCAAATATGCAAGTGACATTATTTCAATCAAAATCGATCACGCACCTAATCAATTCAGTGTTTATGCACCACCTTCCCATCGACGCTGTAGACCAAGGCACTATAGACTACGTTTATACAATGCAACCTGCGTATCCTTGATAATGTATAACTGTAACAGCTGGGCAACTCTAAAGGCAGCTCTAGACAAACTTGACGACTGCCACCGCAAGCACCTACGCACCATCACTGGACACCGATGGCCAGACAGCATAATTTCCAATGATGCACTATACAAGATGTGCAATACGTCGCCGCTGGCTGTAACAGTCGCCCAGCAAAGATGGCCCATGCTTGGTCATGTGCTAAGGATGCCAGAAGACGCCATTGCATAAATCTGCTAAGCATACTACGAGGTGACTTCAAGAAAGCGAGATTGGGTACACTCAAGTCAAGTATTGACCTGAGGAAGCTAAGTATTTTATCTGAGGGCAAGACACAGTGGGCAAAACGATACAGAACCAATTGCAGCTATAGGATGTTTCTGCTACTACAGCCGCAGAATACAGTAATGATATATATACCATTTGTTGAATTTAGAAGGTACGTTAGGTTACAGACACTTGGGTGTTTCCAGTAATACTTTTTGATAAACGTTTTGCGCAATTCAGAATACATGGGGCATACAATTATGAAATGGTACTCATCTTCAATGTCATCACAGAAATGGCATGTTCTCTCATTGAATGGTATCGGCATAGTCTTGTGCCATCTCAGGTACGGCTTTTACATAGAGCATGTCGATGTTTGATACTTCTAACTTTATTTTAAAAACATGTATAAGAAAATTCATCTGAAATATGCTTATATAAAGGGGACTTATTGCTAGTTTCTAACTGGCCTCTCAATTCCTGAAGGGAAATATCTTGGAACTTTTGTCTATATAACCATACGAAATGTTCCCTATCCATATTTTGGCATTACGTTTCCTATATGTAATTAAATCCCTGTGAACATAGCATATCGCAAAGATGTGTGGCCCAATTATTACAGTAATTATTTATAACCCAGTCATTATACATTGCATTATAAAGACATTTTGCTATTCTATTTTCGCTAAAGTCTAATAACTAAAACCAGTATTTCAAGATTCGTATCACTCTTGTCAAATGGAGAGGGTACCGTCCCAACTCTCCGTAAACAATGGAACTCATAGTATACTGCTTGACATTTAGCTGTTCCTTGCAAAAGTGAAGATTGGCATTTTTCCACATCATACCCTTATGACAGTACCGGTTTAAACTAAATTGTCAAACAAATTACAATAATGATCGGCTGTTAAACCTATAAATTTGCTACATATCTTTGCAATGCGAATGTGGCTTTTTGACCTTGATCTGCCAGGCATTTTGTGCCTCCGTAAAGAAGCCAGTTGTTGTGAATACAATTCCAAGACATTTAAAATTTGCAATAATTTCTAGTTCAATTTCATTATAATACTATTTATCATTTTGTCTGTCTACCCCCTTTCCGAAAGACCATAGCCTTTGTTTTTTCAATATTTACCGTTAAGTCCCATTGTTTAGAGTATTGGGACAAACAGTCCAAACCTTTTCGCAGATAATATTTGCTTTCTGACATTAATATTATGTCATCAGCATACAAAATTAAGAATAATTAAAAAAAAATTCTAAATCAATGCAATCAGATCTATATGTAGAACGCTCATCCTCCAAATCATTTAAGTACATGGGGAATACCAATTAGAGAGAAATTCAAACCTCCCTGTGCCAATACTCCATTTTTTACGATTACCCCTACATAAATGAGATGATAGGAAAAATTGCACAATTTATTCCGTTTCATTTTCGATCCACAATTTTTCTTAGGTCTATCCCCGTGCTTTTCACCTGTTAACTGGCGGCTGCATTGAAATCCGTACGGGGGGGGGTATTCCACAAGCCACCACCCCCTCAACCCCCCCCAACCACACCACCCACCCACCCCCACACACCCCAACCCCACCCCCACCCCATCCCGGTGACAATACTAGGCATGCCGCTAGAGATGGAAAAGGCGACGATGTGGGCTATATTGACGAGGAAAAGAACCCCCTTGACGTTTGGATTCCTCTACTATTCACACACCATGCGACTCATCCACTCCACGGCCACTTGGACCCTTTTGGAGGTTATTGGGTAGAGGCAACAGGATTCGTGTGGCGTGCGTGTTGGCATCGTTACCAGACTACCACCGCTATCACAATAAAATTCGAGGTCGGTCAGGTCCTCCCATTAATATCTCATGGGCGGAATCTGAATCTTCAGTACACATTCGTGCGTTCTTCCTCAAGGCCTGGTGGCAAGGAGGCGGTTACCATCATGTGCGTACCTTTAAATACTGACAGAGTGTACATCTTAACAGCTGACCTACGTGACAGCAGCGCCTCTATCCATGGCAGACTGTTCTAATTACATTATATACGTATAATCCGCATTTCCTTGATAATCACCCGACTGGAGACGACACCCCAACCCCCACCCCCAACCCCACCGGGGACAGAATCGTCCGGGCGTCAGGAATCTAAAAACTATTTCAGAATCGGCTCAATATTATCTGCGATTTTAACGATTACCGTTTCCTTAGTCAAACGTGCTAGAAAACTTCATCAGCATTCAGCAAGTTCTCATTGTATGGAATTTTGGTCACATGGTCAGCTTTCTGGTCGATCCTACGCACGCTGATCAGTTTCCTTATAGATGCGCCCTTCCTCTCTAGCTCTTAGCGTCTATAAAAAGGAGCTGTTTTCTGGTCTCCACGTGCTGTGCTGAACACACGTGCTTTAAACCTGTTAGGACGAACTTTCGACGATGGGACACATTTGAGGGAAGCCGTTATTACGACTCTGTAATTTTTGTCAATCTCGCTTTCAGTTAAAACTTCGTTTGCGCGCCTCATAAATATTTTTGGTCGCGTTTCTCTTCGGAGATAAAAGAAAATACAAGTATCCATCTGTGGAGCCGTTATTCCGCCAAGTATGGCCACCTAAAACGTGTTTGCATGTTTAAATGTCCTACTGGCAATCAGTTAACCGCAATAATTGGGCACGTACATTCTCAACTTGTGATGTCCCGCGGTATCCTGTAGAAGGTCTACAGTGAATTCTGAGATCTCCGCAGAGCTCTTCATATCCACAATTCTTCAAGTAAGGAGATGTTTCTCGTAAGCGAGAAATTGTGTTCATCTTTTCCGTCTCTTCAACTGCAGCTTTAAGAGAGCAGACGAATCCATGATTCCGAGATCACATATCTTTACCTAGCCAGAATTTTCAAAAATAGTCTTCCCTTGATCAGCAAATAGACAGATCTCAATACAACTGAAGAGGCTGAGTTACCATTATAGCGACAAGTTGACTTTATATATTCCAACCTGGATGTATTCTGATATCTCATAAGATAACATTCGAAGAGATGTTGAAAGGGTAATCTTACGTTATATTTACATCATAGTACTTTCTAAGCAACCACTGTTATTAACGTGTCATTTTCAGGCTCCAGTGGAGCTCTAGTCACACTGTCCGTATCCCAATACTTTTGTCAACTTCCGCGCTCTATGAAAACGCTATCGCTGCATCATTCCTGAAAAGTTATAGCCTAAGGAATTCATGAATCCATTTCCTTACTCAATCATATGACGTCATAATCAACTACGTGACGTCTATGCTGACATCAGAATCATGACGTCATGAATGACGCTCGATGTAGTCTTTAACGCTTAATAGTCTGACACGTTGTACTGAATTGTATGTCTTTACCATTTAATAAACATTCTGTTGAATATTTTGCAATTAATTTGACTTGGCAGCAACTGCACCCAGTCAAATTAGTTGCAAAATATTTAACAGCTTCCCTGTATAGTTTTCAGAAAATTCATAGTCAGTGAATTCGGCGATCGATCAATCCCAGCACGGCGAAATGTGCGTGGAGCTTAGCTAGAGGTGGGCGGGGCATATCTAAAACTGGAAAGGTCAATTTTCCATAAAGCTATCGTAAGCGGATAAAACTACCAGAGCCGCGCTGTAATCTCGCATTGAGTTGTGATGTCAAAATTCCCTTTCTATACCGGACTAGACAGGTAATTCATTTTATTTGAGCCGTGCTCATCGAGTCGATAGTTTGCAGCGTGTTAGGCTAGTTATCTATAAAGCAAGTTGGCTGACAGTTATTGCTGCTTATATCAACAAGAACATTCGGTCAAATTGATTTCAAAATAATCTACGTGGAGTTCCCTCTTCTTTACCGCGAACTCTCAGAGTATGTTATCGAAGGATAACCTGAACCATCGTTCCTGGTCCTTCTCCTTTCCCCGGCTGAAATCCCGGTCCATGGAAATTTTGTTGAAGATCCAGATTCAACAACCTCTGTTCTTTTTCTTCTACGCAGACAACCCTCTTACCTTCCCTGATAATCGTTCTTTGATTATAATGGAATCGATCATTAATATTACGGAACATCTGTACCATAGAACACTCGTAGTGTTACTTGTGGAACTCGTGTGATGTACGTTATCTACAGTAATCAATTATACCACTCGGAATTCTGTGCAAACGTATTGAACGCCCTCTCCCATGATCGCCGTGAGCTAGCAACATGTTATCCGGCCAAACCATGTGCTGATTATTACCGACCCAACATCCGTCGTGTAACATTAGTAATGAGATATAATAACCTAACATGAAACCTTTGTGGTTTCGAAATAGTGACTTGACACCTGTTATGTATTTTCCACAACCTCCGTACGGTACTTAAGTACGGTAGCTTCCCCCCTTTTATGACTCAGTACCTTTCAGTGCCCGTTTCCACGGAACACCCATAGAGAATCTATAGACACCCCGCTTTTGTTGGTAAACAGTGTATCTTAGGATAATTCCATCTCAATGTTGCGCACATAAGCAGCAATAACTGTCAGCCAACTTGCTTTATAGATAACTAGCCTAACACGCTGCAAACTATCGACTCGATGAGCACGGCCCATTTTTCCCCTGCATGTTTATAGTCTGGCACCTCTCTCTCTCTCTCTAATTTTGCTCTCTTCCTCCGCTTCGGCATTGTAGGCATTTCCTGTGACAGAGGCCCGCGCAAGGCACTTTCCTCTCACAAACCAATAATTTTTTACCAGCACGAGGCAGGCAGATATATTAAATCAACTGACATGCCCTGTCCGGAACCTCCCTCACAGGGGTACCCACAATACCCTCTATATATGACTAGATCGGTTAGGTACCTCTGGCGAGATATATGAATAACACACGACACTTTTGTTTTCATGTATACCATTTAAAACAAAGCAGCAAACGAGTACCCTTGCTTGACTCTTTCTTCTTCTTAATAGTAAAATTGTGTTAGCACCACTTTTTCCACCTTTGGGATGACAGCAAGACACACTGGTGATACGAACAGCTGGAATGAGACGGTAGTGTTCAATTTCCGCAGCAATGACTGCACGAACCCACTGGAACGTGATCGTTCCACCGGCCCTAGAGGTCGGTCTTTGTGGACAGAAGAGATGCATGGCATCCACTCCCCAACCCTGAGGTCAGCTACACTTTGCGGAGGAGCCACATGCACCCCTGGTAGCTACATTAGCTAGAGATGGTCGGGGCATAGCTGAAACTGAAAAGGTCCATTGCCTAGTTACGTGGTATTACAGAATTGTGATTACGGATATATTGACACACCATGGAACACATCCACTCCATGTTGGACTCATCGGACGGATGTATGATTCATACCTGTGATGGGTTGGTGCACGAGTTGAAATCGCACCAAAGGCTAAACCATTCATGGAGAGAATGCATCTCATGGCGTGTGTATAATTCCGGATAAACAATGCAGTAGGCATAAACGCTCTATGACGGTATAAAGCAGGCTACTTAATACATCATGCCTCATTGACGGATATTGAGGTTCAACAGTTAACCATTTAATGCCTAAATTTGGTCATGAAAATCAAACTATTTCCTTCTTGAATGTCCATTTGCAGGCCAAGACAAGACCATTTTTTTTAATCGGCAACTGGAATGGCTGGCTCGGATTCCGAGCCAGTGATTTCAGTGGTAAATTTTCAAAAGAGTCTTCTCTTGGCCTACAAATGAACATTCCTAAAGACCGCTAAGGAAGCCGTTTGGCAGGCTTCGCCAAGTTCAAAGTTCACGTTTTAGTCACTCATGCCTTACAAAGGCATATGAGCCATACATAAATGAAATTTAAATTGTTGGCTGTAGTTCCTTGACTATATACACCAGAACATCTCATACTAAAAGTACTTAATACATCGATAACACTACTACTACTACTACTACTACTACTACTACTGCTGCTGCTGCTGCTGCTGCTGCTGCTGCTGCTACTACTACTACTACTACTACTACTATTATTATTATTATTATTATTCAGATTCATACATTTATGTATACAATCATGAAAGGAGTAAATAGTTCTTAGCAACAGACGTAGTGTTGCTTTGCCATATGGATATAACGCATAAACGGACTGAAACAATCGTATGACAATTATTCGGTATGCTTACTTAGCTTGCTTCTATTTACATGTGAATATTATGTTTGCCAATGTTTATGAGCTAATCAGTCTACGTCTGCTAGTTTGAATAAACTATACGATTCGATTCGCATGTCCAAGCGAATAGGTTTTTAGATTAAAATATTTTTTCAAAAGCTTAACGTAACGTAATGTAACGCGGATCGGCCGGACTGGTACGAACCGTTCCAGCTAGCCGGGTACGAGACGACCGCTCCAGGTACATTCCTACCACGCCCCCCCACACACCCCCCCACACCCACCCACCCCCCCCCCCCTCCCTGAGTAGGATAATAATAATAATAATAATAATAATAATAATAATAATAATAATAATAATAATAATAATAATAATAATAATACAGCATTTGTATAGCGCCATTTATCAATTTGACTAATTTTCAAAGGCGCTTCGTTCTGTACATATGTGTTTTTAGTTTTTCTTTAAATTTCTCCCTAGAGCTTATCGTTTTAATATCCATATGAGAGATGGTTCGTTGAAACCGTAAAAACACGTAGCGCGCCGGCGCGCGCGTCAGAGCTTCCCCGGCAACGCGTGTCAGTATTGGAAGAGAGCGTATGCTTACAGTGTACCGAGTTGGTACTGGTGACTTCTTTAGGTCACTCCATTCCCGTCGTTCTTGGTACAGATCAGGACCAGAATGAAACGAGGATTTCAAAACTTTTTAAAATCGGACTAGAAATGGCCGAGTTATCCACAGATGGCTCACTTAAATTATTTTCAAAATATTGCTTTGACGTCGTAATCGCGTGTACGTATTAACTGAATTGGGGGAAATGCGCTGATCACGTGCTCACCACGTCACCCTTTCTAGCCACATGCTGATTGGCTACTGCTCGCCCGCTGATTGGCTGGGGCGTCCTGCCTCTGGCGTCACGAGTAGTGTAAAAGGTGCCAAAAATCGAGAATGGAGAGCATTCGGCGAGGAAGCCGACACGACAGCAAGGTTGCTGAATCAGCGCAATGCTAGACGTGGGCTAACTGCTTACTGGCTGTGGTACCTACACCGCAGCAGTGCCCTTCGGAATTCAGATCTCCTGCACCGGTGAGCCTTGAACATCCGCATCAAGTGTTTGTAAGCTCTCGGACGGCCATCCGAGGGCAAAATAACTAAATAAGAACTCCCTTTCCGGAACACTCACAGAGGAGCTTCCCTACGGATGGGCCTTGTGGGCCCAATGTAATTCTACAGGATGTAGAGCCGAGGTGATTGTTCGTGGATAACTCGCTGGATCTCCGGACCATGCTGAAAAGTGGTATCAAACTTTTGCACAGCATGTCGTGTGTTTCAATTAACTTTTAGACCACAGTCTGGTGGGACTCTGCCCAGTGCGTAGCAAGAGCTATGCAACGTATCCCGCATGGTGTACCCAGTTATGTACAAGAATATGTAATTACCACTGTAGCCCTCTATGTTATGGGCAACTTTCAAACTACCGTTGCCGGACGGACACTTTACAATTTACTAGAGCTGCGCGATATACCAATCTCACACCGTAAACCGGTTCAATATGGTGACGGTTTGCAAACCGTCGTAATCATGCGCAAAGCTAAAAAAAAAACGAGTTTTCGGTTTAGCCAGTACTGACTAATCTATTTTCTAAGTTGCAAATATTGCTGCTAAATCGGCCTCTGTAGAAGTCTTGAGAACTGTCAATTTGCATAGCTAAAGAAGTATATTTTTGACAATTTACCACTGGAATTACTGGCTCGATAACGAAACCAGACACTAGTGGTAAATTTTCAAAAAATTCCATAAACAATTATAATTATATTGACCAAATTTGGCCATCAAAGGATTAAAACGCAGACCTATCTGAACAGTCAACTATTTCAGTTATTTTCTATTCCTGCTAAATTGCTTTTGATGAATTGCACTCTGTCTGTAATATTTCCAATATTTTGAAACTATTGTGACTGCAAGATGCTGCTGTTGTTTGTAGCACCAAATCCCAGTCTAATTAGTTTCGAAATATTTAAAATACACGATAATATTTATCAAATTGTAAATCATTGACTTTGTATTGGTCTTTCGTATTCAGTGTCAACATAATGTAATTGGGTATAAAATGATTTTTCTACTTAATTCTTGTACGTATGATCGGTGCTTGTTTGGCGTCTCGTGCTGCATGAATAATTATCACAATTCCGTTAAAATCGCATGATTACCTATATCTAAACTTCTGCTAATCTAAACAGGTAGTCCACATCACGAGTTCTGAGGGAGTTTTAAATTGTCGCAATTCGGATACAATATAAACATGTTTATTGGCGCTGTATTTTTTAGCTAGGGAATTATCACAGCAAAGCTAAGTAATCCACGTCATGTTTATATAAGTCTAAGTGTTATTAACATTTAACTAGGATCACAAGTTAACGACCACCTTGATCAGTTGTGTCAGTTTCCATTATATCAAGGTAATAGCATATGCTCTAATCATACCCACCCCTTGTAACGGGACAAAATCATCATTACTGGGATGTGTAAACGATATGATTCGATGACCGCTTGTCACCAGAATGTTAAAATGAGAGTAATTGATTGAAAGATTGTGCTGTTCCGTGACACAAACAATGTTCAATAAGCAGTCTAAAAATAATAGCACATTATTTAACTGATTAACAACAGCTAAGGTATATATCTCGTTGTTCCACGCTTGATGAGTAAGCACACGATAAATTTCGCGCATTAGAATTACTCGATTGTAAATGGAACACAAATTATTGTTAGTCGGTAAGAAGCTAGATTTTAACAATCACAGGCGTAATCAGAAGTTTGATTGGCGTCTATCGAGTTCCCGTGTCCATGCCCCATTCACGCTGGTTTGTATTTCAGTCTATTGCCAATTCCCCAGTTTTACACTGGTACCCATTTATACTCCTGGTGGAGAGAGAGGCAGTGAGGGGTGAAGTAGATTGCCTATGTTTCTACCGATTGCTCGTCCGCCACTTCATCAACTGACAGTCGAGCGGAATTTGAACCTCGCCCCGGTAGATTACCAGTCGATCACGCTAACACCACCACGTGTATTTTGGGTCAAAGGTCTCAGACAACACACTTATATTTGCTACATGCTTATCTAAGGAATATTACATACAATAAATATGTACACACTCATCCCTGGCCCCACCCACCCCATAAAACCGATATACGGTTCAAACCGGTTTGGAAATTGACACCGTCACCGGTTTGACATTATGGCACACCGCGCAGGCTTACAATTTACTGTGTAAATTTTTGTATTAGTTATTCTGACTATCTAATGGGCATCTTTCCACAAACGTTCTCCTTCACCGTCTTGAGAGTGAGGCGCATCAACAGTCTGCCTGCGGAAATCTTCCCAGCAACTTCGGAATCGTGCCACCTTGTGCTACTCATCTGTAGCGTATCAATTGCTGTGACTTATGAACTCTTACTGTACCGATGACCAATAGGTACTCCAGTAA